>QOVE01001536.1:241-17453 GCA_003521275.1 Tricholoma sp. MG99
CAGGTATGGGTATGAAAAAATATACCTGGGGGTTACCCGTGTCACTCCCTATCAACCATTGATTTGCCATCTTCCTAATCAACCTCTCTATATCTCCACCAATGTTTATGATCCAATCAATTGTTACTTCTTGTGAAAGTACCAGACATAGGTAATGAGACCACCATCTACAGGCATATTGCAGAGGTTGACCATGACCACTTTGGTACTCATGTATGCCAATCAACTGCAAGCAGTCAATCAGAATAGTGACATGGTAAATCTTGGGATTTAAAAAATGAAGCCCTGCTCTTTGTTCATCACTAAGAAAATCTTTAAGTGATGCATGATATGGGCAGACTGATTCCTGATCAGTGTCAGGAAGCACAAAAATTGACTGGCAACCCTGCAAAGCTTGTTGAATATGATTGGATGAGAGCTGTAGAAGTTGCCCCAGGTCATGTATAGCCAGAGGATGGTGAAGATATATGATTGTGCCCAGTACTCGGTGAAAATAAGTAGACCAAGCTTGAGCCCCCAATAACACCTGAACATATAGAGGATCAACACCATGATGTGCTGTCGTCACTAATTGGAGCTTCTGTGGAAGGAGACCTCGCCTATCACCCACATATTTGACCAGTGTTGACACATAAATGAACAAGCCCTCTGATTTCTCCACAAGAGCAATTAGCTGTTCTCTTGATGGCCAGGGATGTGGTACATCTTGCATAATATGATAATTTTCCCTGTGTACTTCTGTAAGCCGCTGTTGCAAGTAGATGCAAACATCAAGATTGGCCTGAAAGTCTCGGAGTGAGAGGAAGTATGATTTTGGTTTGATTGAATCAGAGTTGAATGTTTGTCGAATACAAGACTCAGGCCGACTTGCAAAGAGAAACCGGAATGGAAGGTCATCAGTTACTTCAACAAGTACATGGATGAGCTGCAGTGAGAGATCCTCATCACTACATTCATCAAGACCATCAATGATGACAATCATGGGTAAAACAGTCTGATGGACATTACGAGCAGGATTAATGATAAGATGTCTGAGCTGATCACGCAGGCGAAGATGGGGAGCAAACGGAATATCATTCGCGAGCACATCCAGCAGAGGTTGTCGAATCGCAGGAAGGGAATTAGCAAGCTGATATGCAAAGGTGGGGATGACTTTGGCTGCATCACTGCGATCAGCTTTGCCTCTCGAGAAGAAAAAGCTGAACGCAAGCCGCTTCTCATCATCACATTGCTTCGCAATGGTACGTAAGATTGTTGATTTCCCTGAGCCAGCAGGTCCTTCGAGCCAACACACTGGATGTCCGTCATCCGCGATGGACCATGCTACGAGCTTGGACAGAACCTCATCGCGAGTATTCTTCAGACAGGTAGATGCATGTTCTGACTCGCGTTCTGCAGAATTATAGACAGCATGAATGGCAACTCGTGGCTCCAAGATATCAAACACAGATTCTAGCTCTATGCCGTCACGATGAGGTAGCTATATGTAGAAAGCAAACAACGTACGAGTGGTCCCGTAATTGTTGTTGACTCGGATCTGATCACGCCCAACGTTGTTGAACTCGCCGCCAGATATATTGCCACTAAGAAATTGATTCGACATTCTTGACAAGGAAGTACAGTTGGTTCAAGCGTGGTGGAAGTCAAGGAGAGAACAGCATTGATTTCAATTGGTGATATCAGCGAAATAAACACACTCAAACATCGCGATTCCGCTCCCGAGGCTCGAGCTCCAAACATTAGGCAAACACTGCCTACCTCGGTTGCACTCACAATGCATTCTCTCAGTCAGTACAGAGCCTATTGACGACTGCTGGATAGGTCATCGTCCAGGGTGGAGCGCTAGCTTTATTCCCGGCAAGTGCAGAGGGTTCAGGACGCTCACCGCCCCATAGTACTTTCACAGCTGTGCCATATATGATACACTGGGAATTTTATTTGTGCACTCAACTTCCAAGTGCCACGTGCATATACCACTCTGGTTCTATGTCCGCCTCCGACGCCACTTCCACCCCCTGCAGCTGTTCGCAGAAAGGGAGCTCTCAACGGCTTTGTGGCCAGCAATGCATCTCGCATCACTCCTCCCACCATCATACCTAGGATCGACAGTGTAGCTTTCCCCGTTATGTTGTTCTGGCATTCCGAAACCACTTTAAGTACTGGCCTCTAGATCTACTAGATATGTAAACTGCAATTATTCGTGCTCTTTCATTAAATACTTGTATGTGAATAAGGGACTCGAAGCGTTCAGTCGCTGGAATAGACTCAACTCCCGTGTGTATTTGACAAGACATAAAGCTCTGTTCAGACGTCGAAAACCGTCCGAGTCTTCTGGTCGAAATGTGCTATCGAAAGCGCATTCGCGTCCTCGCTGGAATGCATCACATAAATAGGATAGGTAGTTCGAAATCTTTTCTGGATTTTCAAATGTGATTAATATCTGCGTGAGCTGTAGTCTGATAAGTTGGAGCACTGAGTTCGTATTTTTTTTGCATTGTTCTTCGGCTATCCTATGACCGATAGCTCGCGATATACATTGATGGGTAACTAGTATATTTATGATTAATCTTGCTATTACTATTGATCCTGCCACTCGTATGATCCAACGATAGCCGTTTTACCGGCCACAGAACCTTGATTTGGCGCCAGTATGGTCATCTTCCGATGGGGGATGTCAAGGTTGGTACTGAGAGAGATAACAGGTCAGTGTTGCATGATGATACAAGTTCACAGCCAAAGCACGAACATGACGATGAATCCGGTAACAGTAAGATCGAGAATTTCTTCATCATACCGCTCGTTTTCGTCAGGGTTTGGCGGCGCAAGAACTGCAAGAACGGCGTTCAGCAGCCCAGACCCAGGCTGCGAAGGATCCACGGGTACAGGCTGCATTTCTGACACAACACGTGTAGCACCGATAGGGAGAGCAGAGGAGGGTGCCATGGTTTCTAAAAGATGGCATGAAGAATCTGGTCAAACCTAAAGGAAGGTCTTACCAGCACCGATACGGAATATTGTCAAATCATCAAAGTTGATGACGGTCGACGACGGAGACAGAATGAGATCCGTCAGTGACTCTCCGCCTAAAGAAGCTGAAGTAATACCCGGAGGTGGTTGGATGACCTGACCATACATATATGTATGGAGTTGTTGGTTATGCACGCGTTCCCGATAGGCGTGGTCAAGCTCCACAACCTAACATGAATGAATGAATCTCATGCGACGAAACAATATCTGCGAGACGTCGACTCACGCCACCGGATTTTGGAATTTTTACGATCGTCAGGTGAGCCCCGTACGTACGTTGCATCTCAACGTTCAGTTTCTCATGACCAACGACCAGGATAACATTAACTAAAGAAAGTCTAAGTCTAGCAGATGCATAAGAGGAAAGGTAACGCCGACTTTTGAAGGCATCCACGCAGGCCTTGATAAGTTTTTGTCGGTGATCTCCGGAACCGGGACCAGATGCAAACGAAGAGGGCGTGTCAACGACCAATCCAGATGCCCGACCTTGCTGGTAGTGTCATGAGAGGTTCTGCACATAACTGATACCGTCATACCTTCTGGGTCAAATTCATACTTTTCGTTCACATTCTCTCCCATGTTGCGGATAAGTCTATCCATCAACAGAGGGTTGTGAGTAGTCTCGGCGTGCCCATACCAGTAAACAAGGGGGAGTAAGGCATTGGATGACAAAGTGGTGGGAGCCGAGGTTGCTGCGGAACCCAGAGGGTTGGCTGGAGAGCTTGTCGGCAACGGAGAGTAAACGGGTGTAACAGAGATAGCGCCAGGGGCTGACCAGCCACCCTAGAAGCATGCCCAGGTTGTAATGAAATTGGAGAACAAATGTTAATAGTGTGGGCTCACCTCAGTTGGATCGACATTTACTAGAAGAGGAGACCAGCCCTGACCAGCCCGTACAGCGTAGTTGACAAGAATCTTACAGACTGTCGTCTTTCCTGAATTTTCTGGACCAAGCACAAGAATGCGTGGAGGCTCTACGCTGGCGGCAGGATCATCATCATGGATCGGAGATCCATGAACGGTTCTAAGGGCACGGACACGCATCTGCTCAAATGCTATATGTAAATTAGCGTAGGCGGCCATTGGCGTTTCCTCCGATACATATTCTGTGGAGGGGTGACCCGTGACGTGCTGCGAGAATAAACGACTTCTGAATAACAAGAGTGACGACGACTTATCTCAATTGTGCAGCCTTTCCAGGAGAATATTGCAGCCTTGCACTCGAACCCGAATATATATTGCTTGCCTTCTGCGAGCTCAGCCCCGAATACCTCTGCATGGCCACGCACCAACTAATAGTAATAAATGATCGATCGCGGGAGATTAGAGAATCGCAGTCACGCACCTTGACGGCCAGGGATGTACCAGGATCCAGTTCGAATCTATACTCTGTCTCTGGCTCGAGATTCCATTCCTTTGGTTCAGCTAGAATCTCCTCAGAGATCATGATAACTCAGTGCACACTTCGGAGGACACTAATGGCAGGCCAGGAATTGTTATTTGGACTGTACAAACGTACGACACGGAAATGCACGAGAATTTTTTTTGAAGATGCTGAGAAGACGAAGGTTGAGATCACGATCACGTGTTATTCAGAGTATTGATCCGCCGCAATGCAGTGTGCAGTGCCATGCACTGCTTGTCGACAACACAATTCTGCAGTCTAAAATCATGATCGCTCTGCTATAGCTCGAACTCTGATTCTGTCATTCGATCTCCTAAAAACCGTTCGATTTCCACTGCCAACTTGAAACACCATTGCGATGCCGGTGATTGCGTTTTTCGGCGTTTACTACACGGCGCTCGCTGTGTAAACTTCGAAGGATCTTCAGATCATCAGTACTCGGTATAGTCTTTTGCAACCATATATCCGACATCATCGCAGAGGAATAAGGAATACACCCCAACCATACCCCATATGGCTGCCAGTATGAGATGAAAGAGATGAAAGCCGTGGAATCGTGGATTCCTTCATCAAAGATCGGCCCGTGCCTAATACCTAGTACGCTAAGGGCTTTTGACCGACCTTACTAAGGCCGTCGCTGTCATTGCTATCCTAAACCACGACTTGTCATACACTTACTCCGACTCCTCTCAAGGTGTACGTACAATGGACTCCAGCAGCGAACATTCGGAGAAGAAACCTCATCATCTTCAACTTGACGAAAACGATGTGGACGTAGCCGCTTTTGCCAGCAGCTTAAAAGACGCGCGACTTGATCCCCAGCAGGCGACCCGACTCAGGTTCGTTGGAGATACGCGCGTAATGGAAATGCGATCTTATAAGACCATAGACGAAAGATTGACTGGCACCTTATGCCTCTTATGTGTCGTAAGTGCGGAGCTTATTTGGAGTTTAGTTGCTAAAGATATATTCGGGCAGTCATGTATCTGTGAGGAATACACCTGCCGGCCTGTCTGTGTTCTGAAATCTAAAAATCCTCTAAGCATGACTTTTGCTGACAAGGTTGTTCTGGGACAATCTGCTGTCTTGGGAATTATGTTAGTAATGTCGCTTGTAATTTGTATGTGGCATATTTTACCCCTACCCACGCAGAAGCGGCGCCAAATTAACACAAAACCAATTCAATTGGCTGAGTACTGTGTTCTATCTAAGCTATCTGGTGTTCGAAGTTCGTTGCACTGCCTTCCGCTAGTGCTGTCTTTCACGCTTCATTTCGTATCTTCTCTTAGTATCCTCAAAACTTAGCTCTTCAACGATTTCCGGTTGGAAAATGGATGAGGTACAGAACATATTGTAGTTCTCTGCGAGTTTACTCATCGGATCTGTCTTAAGCGTCAACATTTTCGTCTGGGCAGTGGCACTGTTATCACATGCTGCCTGTAAATCATTCGGGGCCCTCTTCGCTGTTCGATTTATCCTAGGAATGTGTGAAGGTCGGGTTTATGCAATCTCTGTTCAGTAATTCAGACTGAAGCCTCGTTGCGAAGGTGCCGTGACACCGGGTTTCATGATTGTGACCTCCATGTTCTATACTCGAAATGAACAGACCCAGCGGACCGGTTATTGGTGTAAGCAGCTGAGTTACTGACTACGAAGAAGTTGATGATTGTTGATGACTCTGTAGTCCTGATGAACGGGTTCGCGATTATTTTTCTAGGCCTCATTAGTTTTGGTTTGCTGCACGAAAAGGTAAACTCGAGTTTTCTTTAATTTCCATGTTCTCACTGAACCCATCAGAAATCCAACTTTATGCCCTGGCAATGGTGAGCTTTGTTTTTTTTGTCCTGGCAGGTATATTTAATGTTTAACATATCAAGGATTATGATTATCACGGGTCTCATCACTCTGTTGACGTCCATTCTCTTTTGGTAGGCCATACATGTGCTTTCGTTGCTCGTGACTGTATCAAACATCTGGTGCAATCAGGTTCTTTTTCCCCGACTCTCCCTTGACCGCACATTTCTTGACTCCGGAAGAACGCGTCCTTGCTGTCCAACGAATCCAAGTGAATCAATCTGGAGTGGAAAATAAACACTGGAAACGGGACCAGTGAGAGTAGCTATAATAGCAGCCGCCGTTTGTTTACTGATGACTGATCTCTGGTAGATTCATCGAGACTCTTCGCGACCCCAAGACATGGGTTATGGCATTGTTCGCCGCTATCGCGTCAGTGGTCCCTCCCTCCCTACATAGATTCAGTTCTAATTTCAGTGTTGTTTCCAGGAACATAGTCAATTCTGTATGTTTAGAATTCACGTCGTTTAGGAAAATTTTCACTCGTTTTTTTAATACGCAGCTTACTAACCAAAGGCAACTGATTGTGAACGAATTCGGATTTTCGACTAAACGAACAACCCTGCTCGGTATGGTGGATGGAGCAGTGGAAAGTGCGTGCTCATTGGTTTACGTCTTATATCGCTGATCTTTGTATTCAAAGTTGTGACTATTTGGTTTGGGATCTCCATCGTCCCTTTTGTCGGTCGTGGGTATGCTGGAGTAATTGCATTCGTTCCTGCTCTGGTCGGCGCTATTCTGTTAATCACATTACCTACCCATAACAAAATTGGACTTCTATTCTCGTATTGGATCTCAAGTGAGTTTTCTTCTATCCGCCAGGCGCTTGAATTGTGACCATATCTAATCAGTATTTGCAATCACACCGTTTGCACTATTCTTGGGATGGGTTGAGTCCATAACAGCCGGGCACACCAAGAGTAATCGTCGTCACTTTTGCGCAACTTCTCTGTTTAGTCTGACTTGACAATCTTTAGGGACGACCACCAATGCAATAGTTCTGTGTGCATACGCAATCGGTAACGCCGCTGGACCATTTATGTGGAAAAAAAGCTACCAGCCTCGGTGAGTTATATTGAGTTTCACGCTGCTTTCGACATACTCTGATGGTATTTAGTAACCGTGTTCCATGGGCGATCATTACCGCTTGTTTCGTGGTATCTGCGAGCCTTCTTCTGGTCCTTCGCTTTATGCTCTCTTCTGAGAATCGACGTCGCGACACCGAACAGCGAGATGGGAAATATGATGAGGTGTACGTCAAGCAGGGCTCCAACGTCGAGATGAAAGTGGACAAGGTATGCTCAAGTCTTCATGAACATTCAATCTTACTAACGACCTTCAACAGGCCTTCTTGGATTTGACAGATAACCAAAACAGGGATTTCCGATACGTACTGTGATTTTAGTAGTGACGAGTTATTGCTAGTACAATCTATTGATTGGCGCGTGTCTCGATGCAACCATGGTACCTATAAGTGCAGTGGCAGGGGTCGAGTGCGGCGCAAATGTTTCATGGCGGATCTGGGATCGACAGAAAAGATGCCTCGACGCTAGAAATGTGCCCCAGTTCAGGCATGGAGATTCCAGCTTCTCTATTGTGGAATAGATCTCCAGTCTAGATATTCCGTTGTTTGGTGAACAAACAGCAGCAAGTTGTCTCGTACAACGCTCACTACGCGTCCATATCGGAAGTCTAGCTTCATAGAAACGCGGACACCTTGACAGGTCTTCGTACAGCCGCTGAATTTCCCTCCGTGAACTTGTAAGTGATGCGATGTTTCTTTTCAACATTTTTCCTCGCCGCAGCCTTCGTGCTGCTGACTGTGGGCACTGTAATGACACGCCCGAAAAAGTCCGTGGGAGGCTAGACCAACTCAGTTCTCAGTTTTATTACAGGGCTAGGTTGTTGCGGTTACCTTATCGGCGATGTCTATTTTATCCATTTTCGCGCGTTTCGTAGGCGGCGGCATCGACGAATCGAGATCCTTTTGAGGTGTAGGCGCTTCATGTAATGTATCTTGACCCTCGGATTTTCTGGATCTGTTTTCTTCAGAATAAGCAGAATTGCAACATAGGAAACACAATCGGACTGACAGGTTTCCACCGAAGAAGTTATGTTTGCCCCGTTTTCCCTTCTCAATGATATCGGCATCTCTTGCAAGGAGCAAAACATCAATCTATCATGGCATGAGTACGGATGTACGGTGGCGAAGCTTTCTAAACCACTGACCTCCCCTGCGACGAGATGACGGACCGCATATCGCGACACAGCAATATCAGCAGCTCGTTTCCCATCATAAGTAACAAAGACATCTATAGGTCTGCCAATGATTTTAGATAATACAGGTAGAGGAACAAACACAGTAGTGGCGCACGGTTCGAGACGATAGGTTAATTGTCCATCTTCCGCTCGTTCTTGGCAGAACCGCAGTTCCAATGAGGCCATTATATTAACCAGCCTCGTGAGCAAGGCGCGTTCATCTGGCCGGATTACTTGACTATTGACCTATGGCTGGATGTCAGTGAATCTGCGTCTGACTTTAGAGGAAGTACTTACAGGTCGGAGCGGTGGAGATATGATCCTATTGATATACGGCGCAAATTCAAGTTGCAGGATAGGGGTGCTGAGAAGGTGTCTGAAGTCGCCACCATTACGCGTACTGGCCCGCCGCAGGCATTGAGACAGCGATTTGTAAATTTCCTCGTTGGTCCTCATCAATTGATAATTCTGGCGAGAACCGTAAGTCCGTATTAAGCAAGAAGAACGTAACTGGACTACCTCCCAGTCGGCTTGGCTTCTCTCGACACGCTGCCCACTGCGTTCCTGGAAGAGGGGATAGAATGGGACGAGAGTGTAGGGTAGATACTGGCTGAGCGCAAAATCACCGTTCGAGTACATATCCGTTGACAGAGTATCAAAGGTTACAAGCCATTCGTTCGCTTTCTCGTATCTTGAGAAGTTGGCATCGTGCTGCCGAAGTGTGATATAGTGTGCAAAGCACCCTGAGGTTTAGACCATTGACATGATGAGACAACGGAAGGTATAATTAAACCAACCAGATGCGATGCTATTCTCCCTCCCACAACCATCTATTTCATGGC
Organism: Tricholoma sp. MG99; assembly: GCA_003521275.1. Classification (NCBI taxonomy): domain Eukaryota; kingdom Fungi; phylum Basidiomycota; class Agaricomycetes; order Agaricales; family Tricholomataceae; genus Tricholoma; species Tricholoma sp. MG99. The sequence continues at coordinate 9,629 of QOVE01001536.1, forward strand.
TAAGCCGAGCAACGTACCGGCCCTCTTCTTCCTCGCTCATTGCCAGTTCTTTGACTCGTTTGCGTGTCAAGGGATTGAACAAATTGTTTATAACAGCGTTTAGAGACGTATCCGCTTGATCCATGCCAATTGTAGCATTGCGGATGATGGTTTCCGTTACCTCTTCGTTCCGTGATTTGATGAACTAGAAGTTTGTCACGAGACTGAGCATGCGGTCCACGGACGAGACGTACTTGTAAAGTATTCAAGCATCCCCGGAGGTCGCCTTTTGCAATTCCTACCAGCGCACTCAGCGCTCTCGAATCAGCTTTTAAGCCTTCGAGCTCGCAAACTTCGCCCAAACGTTTTACAGTATGGATGTCCGCAGGACGAGAGAATCGGATATGGTACGCGTGAGGCTTGAGTTTAACAAGAGAGGACGCATTCGGGTCATTGCAGATGCAAACGATGGGACGAAGGATAGCACGCTTCCTATTTGGGTCGCGTTTCTGACCTGAGTGGGCGACAATCAGATAAAACATCCTGCAGACAAATTATAACGTACCCTTTTTGCGAGGGCGATCTTGGGTGAGTTGGACCAGCTTATGGATGAAACTACTCGACTATGGGATATATATCAGCCATGAATAAAAATACAAGAATACAAACTTACATTTTCTCCAGCTCCAGTTGCACCATCAATCTCGTCGATGACGAGTAATACTGGTTTGTCACTGCCGACAGCCGACCCTGACTCTAGTGCCGGTCGTATCCTGTCATCCACAACCGAACCAGAACGAGCATCGCTGTAATCGACCTTGCTGAGAGATACTTTTAATCAAAGCTAAGAGAATAACAGACCTTGCGTTAATCTCCATAACTTCATAGCCCGCCTGTCGAGCTACCACGTGAGCAAGTGTTGTTTTCCCTAGACCAGGAGGTCCAGATAGCAGAAGCAGCTGAAGTAAAATGAGCAAAATTATACTGCCACAGGCTATTCCGAGGCACCTTTTCCCGTGGACGATGATATTCATCATTCTCATTATAGTTCTCGTCACCATCTCGAGGCCTCTTCCTTCCCTTTTTGCTGCCAAAGACGCACCAGTCCCATTGTTTAACCCATGTCATTGTCTCCCTTGCAACACGCTCATTACCCATCAATTCCATGAACCGTTGAGGACGATACCGGTCAACCCATAGAGTGTCTTCGGTAGGATCCCCTGAATGTGAAGATGACAACTGCTGGTTGCTGGTAGAAAGTTAGGAGTAGGTTTTATACACAGTGCTCAACGTACACCTGATGCAAACTAGCAGCAGTTGCAGCGGACAATTGTTCCATCATTCGGTGTATGGGTACATCTAGAAGATTTTCCATGCGCTGCGCGGAAGATACAGAAGCAGTGGAAATTCGCTGATATATATGTGAGCATAGTGACATAGTATCTTTCATCGGCGCTCACGTTTCTGGCTTCTTGTGAGATTTTATGCTTCCTCTTCAGGTGAAGAGTTCTTCCATCGAATGTTGTGGCACATACTGAATACTTGGAGGTACTTGAGGATGGCAAAAGTGAAGCTGTGCGCGGGTGCGGGATAGGATCAGAGGTAAGCCTAAATGGAAGACCGAAGGCTTCAGACACAGGAGGTAGCTCGTCATCTGTAAACGGTCTTTAGAATCGACTCGGACATCATTAAACTATACTTGTGACATGCCTTGTGAATTGGGAAGATCTTCGATCGGAACAGGCGCTTCGCTGATGGCTACAAAAAGAAGTCATTATAGAGTAACTCTTGAGTCGATTAGACAACACACCCGGTGGAGCAACTTCACTCGTCGATAAGAGTCCGTTCGTAGAAAAATGAGGAGCGTCAGGTACTAGTTCTGTCTCTGTGTAGTCGCTGATAAATACCTCTCAAGATCTCAGTCAATGTACGCACCAGAAGACGTTTCAAGCACGATGACCTTATCCGAGGACGACTTTCCTGATGACCCCAAAAGACCGGTGAGAGAGAATGATTCGGAGATATCTGGATTCGTGTTTTGAGCCTTGTCGTTTAGTTCTGTCTCTGTGTAGTCGGTGATAAATACCTCTCAAGATCTCAGTCAATGTACACACCAGAAGACGTTCCAAGCACGACGACCTTATCCGAGGACGACTTTCCTGATGACCCCAAAAGTCCGTTAAGAGAGAATGACTCGGAGATATCTAGATTCGTGTCTTGAGCCTTGTCGTTCAAGTTCTCATTGCCCAGACCTAAAAGGCCGTTCGTAACAAAGGTAGAAGTCATAAACGACGCGTCGAACTGAGATCGAGCAAGGTGAATGGTCAAAACTTTGTCGCGCAAGCCTGTGACGGATGTCAACGTGATTGTGACCAGTCGCTCCGCTTACCATGATTGCCAAACTCTTTTTCGGCCATGTCGAAGGACTTGGGTCAGGGTAATAGCGATGAAGGTTCTTTGCTTCGCATTTTTGTCGACATTGCTCTCAACTTGCATTAGCGTCCTCAGGCTTTCAAGCTCTCCTCAATTCAGTTCTTCCTAAGCATACCGGACATTTAAATCCAGACGCCTTGACAAAGTTGTCAGAAAAGCTCGGAGAGTTAGTGGGGGAAGATGCAATAAAGGGATTTAACCAAGCGAGAAATGAAAGGGGTGAGGTACGTTTATGTTACACAAGCATCGTAGCGGTCTATCCTGAGTTGATCATATTCAGCTCGTGAATGAAGAGGGTCTTCCAATAATTGATATCACAGAGCCTATTACTACTGTTTCTGAACGTGGGATTAGCGATGGTCTTCTTCCTGAAGAAGATCAATTGATTCCACTTTCATCTTATCCATCGTCTGTGAGGGAGCAACGGAGGAAAGAGCGCGATCGTATTCTTGATCTGTTAGAGGAGGAAGAGGGCAGAGAGCAAGGTCGCAAGGAGCAACTTAGTGAGGAACAAAGGCAGGAGATTCTACGGAAACGGAGGGAAGCGGCCGCCCAAGAGAAAGCGAAGCTGAAGGCTGCAAAAGACATGCAGAAGAAGCTTGGGAAAGCGCTTCTGCATGGTATGGCGCAAACCAACGCGAAGGAGGAAGACGTTCCTCCAGAAAAGCCTTCGGAACATACGAAGAATAAGTCAACAACGAAGACCGTGGCATTTGCGGGCCTACCCAATGAAGACGGGGATACTACCACCACGAATCCCTCAAGCTCAGCTTCAAAGGAAGTTAAGGAATGGGGAGACGTTACGCCTGCCAGACTTCAATCAACTCCTGGGCCGTCGTTGATGGCGCTCCATAAAAGCCCAATGAAATTGGCTGTCGTCGAAAGACACCCAGCCGGTCAACTGACTCGCCCGCCCCTTACTGTAGCAAACGAACCTGACTCAGATGATGAGTCTGAAGTGGGCTCACCCGATGCAGAACACCAGGAGGGCCCGCACTACTCTCCTGTAGATCACGACGAAGATCTTCCCCCAGATTCTGATACAGACGAAGTAGACGATGTCGACTTGGATTTCGCACAGCATCAGAGGGAGATTGTGCTACAATACCATGAAAAGAGAGCCAGAATAGGCGAGGCGGCCGCTGCGGCCATGATGAATCATTCGCAAGATGAGAACGACAGCAGAGTGGTCTGTCAAATTGTCTGTATAGCTCAGTGCCGAGTAACTTAACTCCTACGCTTTCCAGGATATCCCACTCGATGTTCCTTCCTCTGAACAATCAAAGCCATCTATCTCCCGTTTCAAAGCAAGCCGCATCGCTGCGTCATACAATGCCTCTACTCCTAGCTCATCGACATCCTTAGGTGCTTCCGTTCTGCCGGTATCAAGCACACGAACTCTTCAGCGGGCTATTCGCACAGGCAAGTTAGATGCAGACGAACGTCTAGTCGGCGGCGAAGCAGACAACGCAAGCGAAGAAGAGACCGGAGAGATGCAGGAGGTATTGGAGTTGTTAAGGAAAGGGGAGGTGTATAACCTTGGGCCCGACGATCATTATATCCACGCTCCGCCCCTTGCTTCCAGTGACGGGAAATCAGGTAATAACTCACAGCCTAATACTTTTCCGCCGCTCAACAGGCCGAAGACCTCCAAGTTCAAACTATCTCGTTCACGCCCTGATAACTCGACTTCTGCCACCTCACCTTCCCCGAGTCTTGGTTCGCAGGATCACACTCCAATATCTTATGATGAGCGGTCCTCACCCAAGTTACCCGTAGCGATGACGCCCACCGTAATAGAACGCCAGCCACTTCAGACCTGTGCAACAGTCGAATCGGCCCCGTCAACCATAGCTACGCATAGTGTAGCTACCAACTCCCCCCCAGTCCCTCCACAAGCACCTACTTCATCAAATGTCACATCAGGTACTAGCCCGCAGGCCTTTTCCATGGTGATCGAATCTCCATCTTTCCCCATGCAAAAGCTTCGAGGACCAGCGCCCACCACAGCATCCTCTTCGCCTCTTGCTACGACGCGTCCTAGGAATCCGCCGAGTGTTGTAGCCTCAGCCGTACGAGATTCCAGCAATCAAAAATCCACAAGCACTCTCACACCCATATCACCGTCACCATCTTCTCACTCTGGGCAGACAAATAAGTTGCCGTCAGAGATCACCTCGCTGATCCAGGAGTCAAACGAAGAAGGAATAGTCACAACGGACCTACCTCCAAAGCGAGAAAAGAAAATAACCAAGTTCATGGCCGAGAGGAAGCATTGAAGTGACTACAATAGTATTGGAATGCAATGTTGATTTGATTTGTTTTAGTGATATACAATGGATGGAGGGAGTATATAACAACATGAGGGGGGATGTATAGGGGATAATGTGCGCAAAGTTTGACAGAAATGCGAATAAAGATGGCAAGGAAGGTAGAGGGATAAAAATAACTATTAAGTGACAAGCCCAAGTTGTCAACAAAGAATACAGTGCTCCCAAATTCCTAACACAAGGTTTGTTTCTAGAATAAGCTAAGTCCTGGTCAAATTTTAATTCAGATTGAGAGAAGGGTCAGGTTAATCGAAGACCGAGCGCTGATCCCGTGTCAGTGTGGTTCAGGTTATCGGTTGGAAACCATTTCTTCAAGCGCCTCTACAACCTCTGACATGGTCGGGCGATCCTGATGGTCTTGCGCCCACATGCGTTCTATGAGGTCAACAATCTCGGGGCACCATTGTTTTCGTAGACCAGATAACGATGGCCTGACGAATGAGAGTGAATAGGTGAAATAGGGATGCAAACGCATAACATACCGTTGCCGTTTATTTCCTACAATGTCGTAGATGGCATGTTCGTTCATTCCCTATTCAAATGCGTCACTTCATAGCAACAACAAGAAAAAGCATCCACATACCTCCCAAGGGTACTTCTTGTTAGGTAGATGCCATTGTAACATTTCCCAGTACACCATCGCACATGAGAACACATCGACCTTATGGTTGTACTTCGGATGCGCGTGCCATAGCTCTGGTGCCTGCCAATTGACCGTACCGACCAGGCTACGCACCATAGACCGCGTGGATTGCTTCACCTTAGCCAGTCCAAAGTCCGCAATCTTCGCAGTACCTTTCGCCGTGATGAGGATGTTCGAAGACTTGCAGTCCCGATGAATGACGGAAGGTTTTCGGAGGTGTAGATATTCCAGCCCACGGGCTATGTCCAGCATCATGACCAACTGAATGGTCATAAAGTATGAAACACTTCACGAACAAGTGGAAATACGATTTAACGTACCACTTTGTGCAAGGACGGCGGGTTCACGTTCCGAATATAATCGAAAAGATCGCCATTGGAGCACAGCTCGCTGACAATCATGACTGGTGTCTCGCGGGTGTTCTCGGGTATACTGACACCAAGCTAAAATTATAACCCATCAGAACGCCCAGTACCTTAGAAAGGATCAAGCAAGCATACAAATCGGACGATATTGGGATGGTCAAATCCTCCTAGGAGCTTGAGTTCTTTAATATCCACTATTGTTGCCAACATTAGGAACCATGTGAAAAGACAGCAGTAAAGTTCACGTACTGGCACTTAGCTGGCCCCTGAACTCGGATATGGCGATTTTCCTTCCTTTGAACTTGCCAATGAACACATCTTTGAAGCCCCCGCTTCCAATCTTCTCCAGCTTCTGTAACTTCTCAGGCGGTATCTCTCTATCTTCCAGCCCTAGGCTCTCTAGATCCAACTCGAGATCCTCTGACTCCTTTTCCTTCTGAGGTACAGGCGTGCGAGGCTCATCTTGATGAACGTACTCAGATCGTGATAGTACAGGAATCGTCTCTTCCGAGGTACGAGTCCCGTTTCGTCGGCGGCGTTTGACCGTCGAAGAGGGTCGAACAGTGCCACAGGATGATGGGGATGAGAACTCATTGGCTTGGCGATCACGCCATTGGAGAAGGGCTTCTGCAAGCTGAGGTTTGGTTCCAACGGCCTCGAGATCTCGTGTCTGGCAGAGGCGCACAAGATCATCTCGCCGGAGACGGACAAGAGTCTTGGCAGTTGCGATGGTCAAGTCGACTGTTACGGAGTTAGCTAGACCTAGATGATCAACGAGGGGGGAAAACTGACCATCATCCTCAACTTCCATGGCTTCTTCGTCGGTCTCACCCTCGGCGTCGACATCAGGGTCCTCTACGTCGATACCTTCATCAACGCCGACTTCGGTATCGTCATCAGCATCCTCAGCGACTTCCACATCCTCGTCACCTCCCTCTTCCTCCTCGTCCTCCTCCTCAATGTCTTCCTCCATCTCAACATCCTCATCACCTACAACCTTCCCATTCCTGAGCTTGCGAGGCTTGACGGCTATTGTTGTGTCATCGTCTTCGTCTTCGACATCCCCTTCTTCCTCTTCTTGGTCAGTCTCTTCCACCCTCCCTTCCGCATCTTCCTCCTCCGCCTCCTCCTCCTCCTCCTCTTCTTCTTCCTCCTCCTCCTCCTCCTCTTCGCCACCACCTTCGTCATCACCATCACTAGGAGGGGGAGCTACCCGCTTCCTGGGTCGCAATCGCCTGCGAACAGGCGTCCGGCGACCTCGATATGCAGGAGGCGATGGTGTAGGGGTTGAAGAATTCAACTCATCAACTTCTTCCTCCTCATCCGCATCTTCACTCTGTTCTTCATCCGTACCATTAGCATCGTCTTCGCCCAACAATTCGTCCACTTCATCTTCTGCATTCCCTTCATCTATTGTATCATCGTCGTCATGGCTGTCCTCTTCTTTCAGACTCCCTATCCTCACTTTCGCTTTCCGCATCGGGGTCTTCCGTGACCCCCTGGTCACAGTTTCATCCCCCGCATCAGCAACCTTGTCCATCTCCACTCGTGTACCTCGATCCTTGCTTCGAAGTCTCCTGGGACTGGGGTGCCCCAGACGTCGCTCCAGCTCTGATAGCTCTGTAAGATCGCTGTCCTCAGCATGTGTGTTAAGTTTCGCTTTCTCCTTCTCCTTCCCCTTGCCTGACTGTGTCTCCAGGGGCAATGTTTCACTGAACTCCACCTGCTTGCCTTTTCCGTTCAGCCTGCCTCGACAAGCAACGTTATTCGATGGTGCAGCGGATTCCGTCGATGGGATCGAGGTAGATGAACCAGACGGCTTCCTTGAGCGAAGACGATGTACTAGAGGGGAAGAAGCTGATATGGACTGTGCACCAGATGTACTCGGCGAAGAGCGACTTGAAATCCTTCGTCTGAGCTGATCAGCTGAAAGTATTTCTCGGTGTTGTTATAACCTACCTTGTTGTGCTTCCTTCCACCAGGCGCCCAGAGCTCTTGTGTTTCACTGGTGAACCGTTTTGTTGCGGCTGAGTTGATAGGAGATGGCCCATAGACACACTGCGCCCCTTCACTAG
>QOVE01001540.1:0-11177 GCA_003521275.1 Tricholoma sp. MG99
AAGTTGGCTGTTGACCAGCACGCAGGCGCGACATGAATGAAGATTCGAACGTTCTCAGCAGGTTGTGATGTCAATACAAGTAGTATTCGCTAACACAGACCTCGATTCAGCGGGAGTCGCAGATAAGTTTCCTAGGAAATCGCCAGATGAGGAGCAGTGATTGACCACGTAAAGAGCAGTTACAGGAGGAAGAGATGGCGACTCAAGTACTCAAGACACATACCATGTGGGAGTACATACTGTCTAATTAGCTTTCCGCTTTTTTAGCTCTACGGTACCCACAGCGGCGATGAAACTTTGAACAGATTTTTTTTTTCCGAAAAAAGATGAAGGAAATTATAGCCGAATTGAGGGGTACAGGAATTAAGATACAGCATAGGGTGGGTAGGTCGTTCAAACTAGAGGTCGCTGGCTAGATGTTGTATCGAGATGAACAGACGCGTCGTGTACCCGCCTCGGCGAAGAGCAGAGCTTGGGTTGACGTGGCGGTGACGCGTCACGTGACTTTCTTATTCACTGTGGTGACGCGCGCCCTTGAGACCTTGCGGTCGTTTTACGTTCTCCTGTCAACTAAGTAAACCACTTCCATTGCATGCACTGGCACTGGCATACATCGTTGATGATCACCATCAGGCAAATGCTTTGCAACCGTCAAAGTTCCAAGCACCAGCCCGTTTCCGACGATGTAGGACAAAGAACTGCGATGCCAGATGTCAAACTTAGATTGCATTCTGCAGCGCGAAATGCTGATTCATTTTACTTATCCGGCCGCGAGTGTAGAGCAAGCAGTTAACGTTACGTCCACCTCGGATCCACGCATCAAAATGACCCGCAGCGAACTCTCACAAGTCGTTGGTGTCCGAAGTGGCCGTCATGACAAACCAAACTTGAAGCAGCCATCCCCGGAAGGCGCTCTGAGTAACTCCAGCATAGCTCTGGATCATGGAGGGACTGGAGTATTACAGGTCATAATAACCATTTCATATGGCATTTGACGTGTAAGAACCATGGCATCGACAGGGCGGTGCATGTGCAGCCAGTCCAGAATAAGGCCAGTTTCCATTCATTGTGATTTTTAAAGTTAACCAACTGACACTCGCCGTACAGCAGCACCTGCTGTGAAATCACTCAAGGAAATAAGCCGCCAGTGGCACCGTCTACTCAGGAAATGTACCTCCCTAATAGTCTTCTCACAATCAGCTTCTGGAAACCAAGAAAGTCAGCCTTCGCCTTGGCGAAAAAATGGATGCGAAGACTCCGGGCCTAGCGATGTATTTTAGCGGGTTGCTCTTCCTTCGATATCTTCCTCACGCAAGGGAATTTGACGAGTTGTTACGTGCCAAGTAAGTTCTTTGGAGGTGTTTTGTTCGAAATGTAACTCATTGATCTATAGCCTTGATGTCGTCGCCACCTTCTGCCGCTGCAATCGATGATGCCAAGATAGAGCTCAGCGAAAAGTCCTACGATGAAGACTCGCTGTCTCTATCACACTTAAAATTGCAGCACAAGCTTGCATTTGAGCCTACTATTTCCCCACAGCCTGACTTGGCACGCCCAGTTCAAGATCAGTCCATGCCCCTGCACTTTCGTACACTCTCGATCCAGATCACGGAATCACTTTCCCCTGATAAATCCACCGGTCAGAAGGTCGACAATTTGAAAGCTCACGACAGTGGTGGAACCTTTCAGGACGTCGATTTCCATACTCTCCCCATCCTCCAGCTCTGCCAACAGTTCAATGTCTCTCCTGAACTTGGTCTTGAAGCTCCGGTGGCTGCACGTCGTCTCGAGCGTGATGGTAGAAATATAATCATCCAGAAACAGCCGAAATATTTCTGGAGACTTTTCGGCTACGTTTTCGGTGGATTTTGCTCGATTCTCTGGGTCGGTGTAGTCATTTTCTTCATCTGCTGGCAACCTCTTAGTAACCCTCCGTCGCCCACCAATCTTGCCCTCGCTATCCTCATCCTTTTGGTCATTATGTTGCAGGCGTCGTTTTCTGCTTTCCAAGATTGGTCTACCAGTCGCGTCATGAAATCCATCCTTGATCTCCTTCCCTCGGAATGTGTCGTTGTCCGTGATGGTGCCTCCAACAAGATGCCCGCCCCACAGCTAGTTGTTGGTGATGTTGTCTGGTTGTCTGTTGGAAACAAGGTGCCTGCGGACATGCGTCTCATTGAAACGTCGGGGGATGTTCGCTTTGACCGGGCGGTTCTCACCGGAGAGTCTGAGGAGATTGAAGGGGTAATTGATTCTACGGAGGAGAATTTCCTTGAAGCTAAAAACATTGCTTTGATGGGAACTTATGTGACGAACGGGCATGCGAAGGGTGTTGTCGTGCTCACCGGCGGCAGGACCGTAATGGGTCACATATCTAAACTCACTTCAGATTCCAAGGAAAGGCGTACACTTATCCAACAAGAAATCATCCGCTTCGTCTATATCATCGTCTTTATGACTGCCCTCCTCGCCCTTGCAATCCTCTTCGTCTGGCTGGGATGGTTACATCGCGATCACAAACCATTTATGAATGTCGTCGCGATGTTGAACAACGTCATGGGCTGCATTGTGGCATTTATCCCGGAGGGTGTTCCCATTGCTGTTGCGTTGTGCCTCTCCCTTATTGCCCGCCGCATGAAAGAGGTCAATGTTCTCCCGAAAGGTCTCTCGACGGTCGAAACACTTGGTTGTGTCACCGTTGTGTGCTCTGACAAGACGGGCACCCTCACAGAAAACAAAATGTCCACCATGTCCATAAGTTTTGTCGACGAGGAGTTCACTGTTGATGACTTCCGTAACTCCCTTATCGGTGGTGAGGGCAAAGGCACGAACGCTGCCCACCAGCAAATCCACAAGGCGCTTGTCCTCTGTAATGGCGCGACGTTTGATTCGGCCACTGCTCATCTTCCTATCGCCGAACGTGAAATCAACGGTGATGCCACCGACGGTGCCATCCTCCGATTCGTTGAATCTGTCGGTCCCGCACCAGAGATTCGAAATGCCAATGAGGAAATCTTCCAGATCCCGTTCAACTCGAAGAACAAATGGATGTTGACCATGTATCAGGAGGTCGGAAAGTCGGAAGAGAAGCATCCTGAGAAGTCGGTGTTTGTGAAAGGCGCGCCTGACATCCTCATTCCAAAATGCACCTCGTATCTATTAGCTGACACTGGTGAGATCAAGCCATGGGACGATGCTATCAAATCTAAACTCGTTGAGCGTCAAGAGAGCTGGTCTCGAGGCGGACAGCGTGTCATCCTCGTCTGCATGCGTACTTACACCCCAGTATCACCTGTGGGTTCGAACCAGTTTGCCGATGAGATCACACAAACCTGCCTTGAAGAGTTGACTGCGATTGGACTTGTGGGAATCATGGACCCGCCCCGACCCGACACAGCTCGCACGGTAGCAGACTGTCGGCGGGCGGGTGCTCGCTTCTTCATGGTGACCGGTGATTTCGGGCTGACGGCGGCGGCTATCGCCAAGCAGATTGGAATCATCACGACCACCAGAGAGCCCGACTCGCTGTCGGAAGTAGAAGCGAGGGTGAAGGAGGGAGGATTGCCTGCAGTCATCACCCGTGACGATAGAATTCAAGGTAGTTTGGTGCTTGAAGGGAAGGATCTCATCCAACTCACGCAGATTCATTGGGACGTCGTCTGCCAGTACGAGGAGATCGTTTTTGCCCGAACGACGCCCGAGCAAAAGCTGAGCATTGTCAATGCTTTCAGGGAACGAGACAATGTCGTCGCCGTTACAGGTGATGGCGTGAATGATGCGCCTGCTCTAAAGGCGGCAGATGTGGGTATCGCTATTGTCACGGGAAGCGATGTGGCAATTGAGGCGGCAGATCTCGTCTTGATGGGTAGCTTTGCCTCTATCGTCGATGGAATTAGGCTTGGTCGATTGGTCTTTCAAAACCTGCAGAAAGTCATCGGATACCTTCTTCCCGCCGGAAGTTGGTCTGAGGCATGGCCAGTTCTTTTGAACGTCTATTTCGGTGTCCCCCTCCCACTTAGCTCGTTCCTCATGATCATTATTTGCTGTTTCACGGATCTCACTTCTTGCCTCGCATTGATTATGGAGAAGGAGGAGTTTGACCTTCTCACTCTTCCACCCCGTCACCACAAGCGAGACCACCTAATCAATCTCAAAATCTACGGACAGTCCTACCTATTCATCGGAGTGATGGAGACTTTCACTGCGCATGCCATGTTCTTCTTCTATATGTGGAAATACGCGCGCATCCCGATTGGTGATCTGTTCTTTGCTTTTGAGAAATACACAGATGGTTACTTTGGGCATACCCAGGCCGAATTAACCAACTTCAACAACACCGGCCAGTGCGTCTACTTCGTCACCGTGGTCATTTTGCAGTGGGGAAATCTCCTTTCGATCCGCAACAAAAGGCTTTCTATTCTACAAGCCGATCCTATCCGCCCAGAGCGTCGGAACCTATGGCTTTTCCTTGGCATCATCATCGCGTTGATCATTGCTATCTTCGTTACTGAAGTCCAGGGCATCCAACAGCTCTTTGGCACTGCCTCTGTTCCCATCGAGTTCTGGTTGATTCCCTTACCTCTCGCACTGGGCATCTTGATGATGGATGAAATCAGGAAATTGCTTGTGCGTACCTTTCCCAATGGACCGCTTGCAAAAATCGCTTGGTGAGCAAAGACGAATGGAGGCAATTGATAGGGTCAGTTTTAGAACGTTGGGCGTTGAAATCCAATCATAATCTTACAATGCCCGCGTATATATATATCACGGTTTTCCTGGCACGCGTGTATCGTAGCGATCTAGAAATTAGTTGCTCAAATCTTCCTTCAAGTAAGTCAGAAACGAGGATTTCAGCTCACAAAACTCCTAAAGCTTCAGGATTCCTATGCATGTTCATGTTATAGATCCCTCTCGAGCTCTGAACGTACTGATCTGACTCAAGGCGAAAGCGGCGCTAATTATCGTCGATCAATCATGATGTTCAATTTGTGTTCAATGTTCAGATGCCTCGAGTAAGTAATGTTGGCCTACATTGCCATGGACATTGGAGAATCAGACATTTCGAATGCACAGTTATGTGAAGTACGCCAGACGGATTTCTATCAGGCTACTTACTAGGCCTATAGGGATCCAAGTTAGGCTGGCGGCCCGCCACAGTGACATTTGCAATTGAACTGAATTGTAAACACTTTCAAACAATATGTACAAAAGTTTCAACCACTGCCAGAGTACAGGACACCCTTGACTTCTCTACCCAGGCCGTTCATGCGTCCGCTATTGATTCTGGGTCATCGTTGCGCTCGCACGACGTTTCGAAGACTCTTCGCAACAATTACTGATGAGCGACGAATTCCGCAGACTGTAATCGAAAAAGTCGTCCAAAAGTATGCAGTCGGTCTCCCACAAGGCCGAGCTGTCAAAGCAGGGGACTATGTTATGATACGCCCAGAGCATGTAATGACACATGACAATACTGGCCCTGTCATATCCAAGTGTGCTGCCTTCAATCGTATAGTCCTAATAGCATCTAATTGGAATCTGCTAGATTCAACTCGATTGGTGCAACACGAATACACAACCCGGCGCAACCAGTCTTTACAATAGATCATGATGTACAGAACAAATCGGACAAGAACCTGGCCAAGTACGCTTCAATCGAAACGTTTGGCAGGAAACATGGTGTGGATTTTTATCCTGCTGGGAGGGGTATTGGACACCAAATACTCGTAGAAGAAGGCTATGCGTTTCCACATACCCTAACGGTCGCCAGTGATAGCCACAGCAACATGTATGGGGGTGTTGGATGTGTGGGGACTCCCATTGTTCGCACTGACGCGGCTGCTCTATGGGCAACGGGAAAGACTTGGTGGCAGGTTCCTCGAATGGTCAAAGTCGAACTAAGGGGAAAGCTTACTCCGGGTGTCACAGGCAAGGACGTCATCGTCGCGTTATGCGGCTCGTTTAATAATGATGAAGTATTGAACGCTGCCATTGAATTCACCGGTGAAGGAGTGGCTGCACTGGGAGTCGATGACAGGCTAACTATCGCCAACATGACAACGGAGTGGGGCGCCCTCGTCGGAGTCTTTCCCGTGGATGAAACGCTACTCCAGTGGTATGACCGGGTACTGGCCAAACTGGATCTGCGTACGTTCTCCTCTCCCACATCCCCATCATCCGTTCCACCGCCACCCGAGCATCCACGCATAAACCGTCAGCGCCTTGATGCCCTCCGCCTCATATCCCTCCAATCTGATCCCACCGCCGAGTATTCCTCCCACCTCGTGTTCGATCTCTCCACCCTCGTTCCCCATGTCTCCGGCCCTAACAGCGTCAAAATATCTACCCCCCTTCCCGTACTCGAAGAAGCTCACATTAATATCCAGAAGGCTTACCTCGTCAGTTGCACAAACTCTCGTGTCTCTGACATAGCTGCCGCTGCCGCAGTGATGAAGGGCAACAAGGTTGCACCTGGCGTCGAGTTCTACATCGCCGCTGCCAGCTCGGTTGTCCAGCAAGAGTCGGAGAAACTAGGATACTGGGACACGTTGATTAATTCGGGTGCCAAGGTCCTGCCAGCAGGTTGTGGGCCGTGCATCGGCCTCGGGGTTGGGTTGCTGGAGGAAGGACAAACTGGGATCAGCGCGACAAATAGGAACTACAAAGGACGCATGGGTCATCCGAAAGCACAGGCATACCTCGCCAGTCCAGCTGTCGTCGCTGCCAGCGCGATAAATGGTTATATCAGCGGTCCCGTCTCTCTTGATCCCAATGCGCTTCCACCAGCCAAAGCACCCACATTTTCTATTGCTAGCACTTCGAGTTCGTCTTCGTCTTCTGATATATCTACTGAGCCGCTCTTCCCAGGCTTCCCGAAGACTTTCGCCGGGCCTCTCCTCTTCGCCCCACAGGACAATCTGAACACCGATGGGATATACCCCGGGAAGTACACCTATAAGGATGACATGACACTCGAGGAGCAAGCACAAGTCGTGATGGAAAACTATGACCCTCTCTTCCGCATGCTTGTTTCTCAAAAGCACCGAACACTTGCTTCTGACTCACCAGACACAACCAAACCCGGCATCATCCTCGTTGCAGGATACAACTTTGGTACTGGTTCCTCTCGTGAACAAGCTGCGACTGCCCTTAAAGCAGCCGGGGTGCACCTAGTAATCGCAGGTTCATTTGGGGATATATTCAAACGAAATGCGATCAACAATGGGCTCGTGTGCATGGAATGTCCAGAGCTGGTCGCCGATCTGACGAGGGAGTATGCCAAGGATGAGAAACGAGGTGCAGGGGGAAAGAATGGTGAGCTGACAGTGGATCCGGGGATGACGGTGGACGTAGGGATGCAGGACGGAAGGGCAGTGGTAAAGAAGGCGCAGTCAGGCGAGAATGAGAAAACATACGTTGTGCGGCCAGTTGGAGCGAGTGTGCAAGAACTATGGGTGTGTGGAGGGCTCGAAGGTTTCATTCTAAAGGAGATCCGGCAGGCGCAGGTAGAAGCCTAACCAGTCAGCATGTTATACGCTCTTCAGCGGAGCATATCTTAAAAGCTTGTCCCCAGAGGACCAGCACGGTATTCAGGTTATACTCGACAAGGAGGATATAACCAAAACGATGCATGATGACTACATGACACATAGACTGTGTAAAGGATACATCAATACTGATCCATAAAATTCATGCCCTTGTTCCATACTACTTTCCGCTTTCTCCCTGTGGAATAGTGACCACTTCGTGCTGTGTTCATCCTTCCTCGATCTCCTCTCCTCGTTCTACATCCCTCCTCTCAGTGCTCACAGGTCACAATGTGCCGAAGGTTTTACAAGGCCTGATTCCAAATACTGCGTCCATTAACATTTATGTCGTCCATCGCATGGAGAACCGGGTCGGAAGCGAATCTCTCCGTGAGAACAGCAAACTTGGATCGATATTCATCCACCCCGATATAGGCACCACACATCCGGCGCTGCCCATCGAAGGCCGAGCGGCCATGGAGGACTCGGTGGTTGTCAAAGACTATGAGGCCATGCATTAAACTGATGATACGAGGGAACATTCGAGGAAAATATAAGACGCACTGACTGCTGTGCCGGGTTGAAGCTGGAACCAGAACTCCGAATCTGGACTTGTAAGACACTGGTTCCAAGCTCGGATCGCGCTATACCTGTCACCACGCAATAGCAATGAGGATTTTCGCGAAAATGGACAACATTAGAAGTAGACGCACCATTCTTCCACCAACCCTGGCTCCAAGTGGCTCATAACACTCCTATCATCATTGTTCCACCGCACCTGCGTCAGTTCTCCTGTGATTTCGTCGTGTCCGAGCACAGGATATCCAGACGCAGGGCTTGGGCGGTAGAGCTCGGTGGGTTCACCTGCGGCATGTGCAGGCACTTTGACCTTGGAAAGCAGTGCATATGCCTCGGGATAGAGCTCCTTGAGAATCGATGCAACGTAAAAGCCATCAACGAGCAGAGACGCGCCGCCCGAACCGTTTGTGTGCGAGAGGAGATGGAAGAGTTGGAGACCGCATGGGTCGGTCTAGGGAGAATTGACTTTTAGTGGGAATGCACAGTGCAGGATTAATAACGCACGTAGTAGGTCGTATCAGTGTGAGCACCGAGGGCAAGTGTTGTGTAGGCGGTATCGCCTTTTGCTAGGTCCGATGTAAAGTCCCAGAATTTACCATCTGAAACAAAGTTAATAAGGACGGTCGAGGTAATATCAGGCATAGAAACGGACATTGGGTTTCACGAATGAATCCGATTCGTTGAATGAGCTTCTCGGTAGCTTCAGGGGTGGGCGGGACGTCGTTAACGAGTGAAAATCCAAATGTGTTCTATAACGTCAGAGGATACCAATTTGTGCATTCGCCTGGCATGTCGAGAGTTGAACTTACGATGTTGGTGAGCCATTTGAACAAGCCTTTATCGTCTTCTGCCATGGCTTCTCCGTAACTCACTGACGGTGGTGACTGCTCGATTTTGGCACCCCATAGTACTTTTCTGGCAGTTTCGTGAGTAAGGTGACAGGGGCTCGGAGATATGGTACTATACTCGTTGCTTTGTTCATTTGTCTTGATTGGAGGATCATAAGAGTTTCGTTGAAGCCAGGACCATGGATAGAGAGAAATGTGAGGTTCGGATGAGAGCCCTACAATTGAGATGTCACAAGACCTGTAAAATATACCAAAGATCTCTGCTTACAAGTTATTTCTAGGCCTTCGACCTTTGATTCGATGCTAGCTGGTGCGATATCAGGTGATATCTTCAGTCAAGTCAAGTTTAGCAGCGATGCAAAGATAGGATCTTCTTGCCTCAAATGTACTGTAGAGACGCTGTTTCGTGATAGGGTGAAAGCACTTTGGGCATCTGCAGTGATCTCGCAGCCAGATGTTATGACTAGATAAGTCTTGGTCAGAGTCAAAACACACCAATGGAGACTGTACGCACAATCTTGACCATGTTCGCGTATCCCACCCAATAGCCACTTTTCGTTCATCCTTGCTGATTATTGGAAGATTGTCGGGGGAAATCTCAGGAAGGGTTTGGGGTGGGTCATTCTGACGGGTCGTTATTTGTGATCGTAGCGATGCAGCAGATGCAGCAGCTCTGCTTAGATGCGTGGCCAGACAAACCGAGCTATTTGGCAAAGAGAAACGCTGATACACATGAGACAAGCTAGATAACAGATGAGAGTTCAAGGCTCACAGAGATGTTTCTTGACCTAGACGGTTGTCTAGATATGATATCGAGACATCTCCGAGTCGACTTCTGCACGGCTCCCAGTGATAAACGAGACCTCCACATTTTCTGAAACTTATATGAGAGCCAGAGTCGGCCTCTAGCGCTTAGAGGACAAGTCAGGTACTGAACTTGAAAAATGTCAAGGAGAATGACTTACCGGCGGCCCGGATCGCCGTTCGTCACCGTTGCCCCCACACTCAATTTGATTTTCGGTTGCTGGCGCGGAGGCTTTTTCTGTCACTCACTCACTCCTACAATGCAACCCATCAGCCAGCCAGCTGGCCTTCATTCTCCGAAGCTCAAGTAGTAAAGGCACCCATTTCGCGTGGTAGTGGCAGAAGTCGCACATCGACTTGGCCGCATACTTCAAATGACGGGCTAAACTAACTGGTATGCTCTCTCTGATACTTCGACCCTCAAGTCTGACCCACACTTCTGTATAACCTGGATGGCTTCAGCATTTCATGACCTCCTGGAGTGTAAACCTGGACAGGCAACTGCAGTGGTGACTCGGAACGGATATCATCGTCCCACCCGAAATGTTGATAGTTAGGTCGGTGGAGTGGAGCAAATGGTTTTGCTGCCGACCGGCGTTCAGCAATGTCTACCCTTCTTGCTCTTCATCGCTCCTATCTACCAGACCTGGTTGTTCTCACGACGGCCGAGCAACCTTGTTATCACTTACTTGAACGATCTTTTTCGCTTGCCCGCCTCCACGCTCTCACCACAATTTGCGGAGGCCGTGCCATACTTAGAATGATCTCGAGGTTCAATAGATTTTTTTTAGAGATAAGTCCGGTGCAAGTCCGGTGCACCATACGTCATCTTCGCAGTAATGCCGTAAGGTTACAGGGGTTATCATCGTCGCGGTTGGATACTTCCAGGTTCAAGGATGTGGTTTGGCAGGGCAGCTTCAACGTACCAGTTTTCCAGCAACAAATACTTGCAAACTAGGTACTACTAATGGCAAGTTCTAGTTTTTAGCTGAGCAGGTGAGCAGTGCCAGTGTGAACTCATTCATGATAGTATAAGCAATCTAAAAATCTAAAACAACTTCAAGTTAGTTTGTTGCCAAGTTCCAACTAAAAGACCTTCCATTCTCCTCGTCACGACGTCGGGCTGCCGTCATATCATACCTTTCCAAAACGTCGACATCTAACAACGGCCGGGGGCCAGGGCGCCAGTGCGCATTTTGCCTAATGAAGATTTCGACATCTAAATTCAAAGGCTCTAAATGTAATCTCGATATCCGAAGACCAGGAGAAGACTTTTACGCAATTGGGTAAGGCGCATTTGACTTACATATAGTGCAAGAATGCAAGATATAATCGTCCATAGTGCCAAGGAGATCTAGAACCATTCTTCACAACTCTGTTATCTGTTAAGTACTGATATTGCATGATGGGCATTCAATTT
>QOVE01001542.1:0-18841 GCA_003521275.1 Tricholoma sp. MG99
GTGGTCGGGCTTAGTGTGAGTTGGTGTTGGTTGGTGTGAGTGCCTACTAGGCCGTGTTTGTTAGGCACGAGCGTGACATTATCATATCTGGGGATTCCCCACGAAAAAGATAGTGTTAGAATGAGCATGTTAGCGTGCATTCAATGGTGAGAAGTTAATACATAGGAGGCAAGCACGCAGGGCTATACATTACAATTACCTACACATTTTATATGTATAGTAAGACAGTAGAAAGTAAGAAAGAGGCAGGGTGTAACAACGGATACTAACGAAGAGGCGTTCCGGAAAATGGACTCGAACGGATAAAAATAAATTGAATGTTCCCGATGCTCAATAGATGGACGAAAAATGGAAAAATAAATCTGGAAGAAAATCTGCAGTACTAGACACCAAGGGTGAGATTGGCTGCACCAAAGAAGTTGCTTCGCAAAGCCTCGTCCAAGGACTCAATTGGGATACCTGGCAACTGATTGGCATAACAATTCGCCCCGTTACCTACAAGTTGTCCCCAGTCGGCAGCGTTGATCAATGTAACTCCTGCCGGAATAGGGACGCCCACAGGCAGCGAAAGCTCTCCCGCACACTTGTCATCCCTGGGCGGACCGCAGTCACTTTAATGTTTCTTCAATAATAGGAGAATTATTACTACTCACGTATAGACATAGCAGGTCGTGCTCTTCAGCCAGATGGCCCACAATGCGAGGGCACCGTTCACTTTGAATGGATAGCATTCACCAATATCGAAGTAACGGATTATGCCATCCGAGTACTGCGAACTGAGATACTGGGAATCATAGAAATACACAACAATTAGTATCGCCTTGGACTCGGCAGGATAAGTAATGGGAGCAAAAATGGACCATACCGTGTTGGGGCCAGGGAGAAGTGGGCCTGCAAGGCAAGCGCTGATGCTAGCGAGGATAGGGAGGATGTATGAGGTGAATTGCATTGGATGATACGCAGCGAATGATTCTCTAGCATTCAATTTTCCCCCACCTTTTATATGGCAAAAGTGCAGTGGGCCTTGTTTGTTCCTCACGCTACGAACGGTTAGCTTCGAGCACGCCACAATTATGTCCCTATCAGAATTCAGAAGTCTCTCGCCAGGCACTCAGATTCCTAGAAGCTTACGGTTTACGGTGTCGGGTTAACTTGAACGTTGCTTGAAACCTGTTTCCGCGCTGCACGCATCTAATAAGAGTTAAAACTTCTGTCATCTTTTCGTGCATCTATCTGCAACCCCTATCCCATTAGTTGAAAAACTTGAACTTGAACTCCCAAGTATACGTGAGAAGTGGAGAGCAGCTAGTAGTAGTTGGTTTCCAGCTACATTCAAAACGATAGGCGGGTCCTAGAAATTCGCACACTTTGCGGGTCCTGAATTTTGATAGAATCTAAGCCTACTTCAGACGTCCGAGAGCTGGGCAAGAGGTCCGGCGCGTAGGCGGCAACATAACATGGTACGATTTTTGTTAAAAGCCCTAAGGAATCAAAAACTTTGGCTTCCGCAATGCGTGCGATTTATTACGACCCGCCTATCATTGAATGTAGCTGTCAACGTCACGGTAACATTGTAAACTATATATGTAGAGCTCACCATCATGAGATGTCTGATCCCATCAGAGTGGCGCAGGCGCAGAAATTTGAAACCTCTATATGACCCTACAATGACAGGTTTTATATTCCAGGAACATAAAAGCGGGGCCGCTCTTGGACCTGGAGGTTCAACAGGGTATCGGGTCAACGTTGCTTGAAACTTGTTTCTGCACTGCACAACTCCGAGAATTGAAGCCACTGACAACTTTTCATGCAACCGCAACTGTATTCCGTTGTTTAAAACATCCATGGTGATTCTGAGGGAAGTATACGTGCGCCCTCGAGGGCAATTATGGAGAGCAGCTGTATTTAATTCCACTGTATATAATGACAGGTTTTACGTTCAGGGAACATCGGAGCGGAGCGGCTCTTGGACCTGTGGAGCTCCAATCGCATCAAAATGACACATGGGTATGTTCCAGATGTTTTGACAGGGTAAAATGTATATATTCTACGAATTAAGTATATAAACTTTACTGAGAAGAGGCACGAAATGGACAACATACCAATTTCGGTTGGCATATCTCAGGCTCGTACGCAGAGTGACACTGCCGCCCAATTACTGGGGACACTCGAAGTGCACCGTTAGTCGGGACCGATGCCCTGGCAGATGAAACAAGAGGAGACGGGGGTAAATCAAGCAGGAAAACCTTGGGAAGGTTCTCGACGTGACCCTCTCGTGAAACTATACCATTGTCTGCGGAGCCCTACACGGCGCCAGACATCAAACAAAAACATTCGGGACGGGCACGATATGGCCTTTGAAACGACATGGCTGAGGCAAACGAGAGGGTGCGCGAAGAATGGCAGATCAACAAGACATTCAAGGTCTCGACACAGTTGTGGTCGAAAAGGACAGTGAGCAACACTTGAAAGTCATGTAGCATGAAGTTGTGGCTGTCGGTGTTATCGACGACCTATAGAGTATGTTAGTATGAGTAAACAAGTTGCGAACAAACCGTACGTATCATATTTCAAACCTTCCCTACGGCCCAGAAATGTCCGGCTGGTTGTTCTGAAGGTCGGAGCCAAGGTGTAACCTAAATGATAATTTTTCACGAGTCGGAACTTGAACTGCGGACGCGGGGGAACAAGAGGCTAGTGTATGAGAAAATGAGTCACCACCTCCCCGCAGCACCCAGTAGATTGGAGAGGAGAAGCGTCACAGGCGGCACACTGCCACAAAGGCGCGGATGAAGATGTATAGTCCAATCGAGTGGACGAGTCTAGCGTCGTATTTTGCAACGGACCCTACATGCCTCCAGACGTGAACCGAGCGGTGCTGAGAGTGAATAAATGGATAGGAGACGTTCGAGGGGAGCTCCTAGAAGCGACATCCCTGAGGCAAACTGAGAGCTTACGTGACCAATGGAAGGTAGACGAAATATTCGAGAGGAGCGACACGGCTCCATGGTCGATAATGCAGCGAGCGAAACTAAAAAACCATGTAGCGTGGTTTGAGCACAAACTTGAAGCTTGTAAGTGTCGGAGCTGTCGACGAGCTGTAGGGCATGTTAGTATGAGTAACCAAGCTGAGAGGCAACCGTACGTACCATTTTTCAAACCCTCCCTGCTCCAGTCCCTCGTTGACCTGAACAACTAGTGAAACCCACAAGTCCCCCTCGAAATGAAAGAGGACGGAGCGAAGGTGTGCCTCCAGTGAACATAATATGCAAATAGTTGTTCGCGACTCAAACACCAGAGGCAGTGGCTTGAAACGAGTGAATGAGAGAAGAAGAGAATCAACACAGGCGGCACGGATAACGATGGACAGTCAAATTGTCGAAAAGAGAGCGGAAGAAATCTAAAAGAGGCAGGGTATCCGGAAGGCTCGTGAGTAGGTGGCAATTACACAGCTTATAAGATAGCGGCCGAGTTCCGTAAACGCAAACTATATTTACTAGTATTTACTCCAGTTATTGGTACCGAGCCGAGAACGTCCGATCTCTGTCATAATTCAAACGATCACCGGCGACCGCTACATACTAAATATCCGAGTTCAACGCTTTCACGTCCTTCTGTTCTATTCGAGTTGAGGTCAGCATGCTACTGCCTGAGTCACTGATTCTTTATCAATCGAATATATCCGAAATCTTCATGTGCGCAAGGTCAGCCGACTGATCTTATGATGATATCCAAGCCTGTGTTGATGCGATCCTAGACCCTTTTCCGACATTTAGCAATCTATAAGATGCTCACTAGTACTTGCAAAGTCTGGCATCTGGAGCTACAACCCATAATCATGCTGCTGTCAATCTTTGTGACCTGGACCTTTTCTTTTCTACTCTCCGCGTTCGCACTGGTGGGCGGAACCCCAGTTTCCAGGAATGCAAAGGATGTGTTTGTGCCTCCTGTGCTATATCCCAAAAGTGTGACTGCCTGGCACACTAATCAGCGTCATAACGTCACCTGGTACCCAGCTCATCATTGTTCTTACCGTTAAGTTTATCTGATGTACTCTAGGGATACCTCTAGCGCTCCAGTGAATATTACGAACAAGAAAGGCCTCATTCTGCTTCGGAAAGGCGGTATGACAACGCCACGTACGTTGTGCCTCATACGCATTGTCTTATTTCTAATTACGGTTCCAGTAATCATGGCTGATGGTTTTGACATTCTTCTGGGGAAGATCGAGGTCACAGTGCCTTGGGTTCAAGACGGCAATGATTATCAGATTGTTCGTAAGTATATACACATTTCTCAGTTCTTCCCTTCTTCACCACGGGAACATCAGTGCTTGGTGATTCGGGGAATTTTTCTCCGATGTTCTCGATCAGCAGTGGATGAGAGTTATGAGACACCCTCGAATAGTGTGCCACAGGTGTGCCGTATCTCTCGAGATTATCATACATCCGGCGCACTAAAAAAACGTCCGAGTCATGTACCTTTGATTACTTACCAAGAGAGTAATCATGGACTTCGATGCTCTTGAATTGGAACGTAGCAAAATATATCATTGTCATGGCTGTTCCATCCCGTAAAGATCAAGCGTCGACAGAAGGTGTCTAACACCTCACGGTGTTGTCGAACCCCGTTATGCGACACATGTACTACATGTACGTTGGACAACCTTATTCAACAGTTCGGAGTTGCTGGACAGCCTCTGATTATCGGTTCCCCACCGATTCCTGTGAATAATCCTGCTGACGTGGCGGTCCATCTGGGCCCCTAGGAGTCTAGGACTGAGAGTCTAGAGATGTGAGTTCTTTCTGAGCAAGAATTCGGTATAGCTCAACGAGACTAGAATGGATAACGGAATGAATCGACTCGGAGATTCTATCCTGAGAAGGTCTGGAAGGTGCCAAGATTCTCAATCAAATCGTAAGCAATTAAATTGCCCCGACAGAAGCCCAACATAAGTACTCTACTCAGGTGAATGATTTCGGTAGTCTACAGATAGCTACCGAATTTAGCTGTGCGGCACATTGCGACCCTCATATTGACGCCGAACAGATAGTATGGTATGATACATACTGGTGCATGGATCGAATTCCATATCATCGATTTGTATACGACATTTTTTTGGGGCCCCAGTAAGTGAATAACTTGAGAAGGCGCAACATGGGCGCGTTTTTTCTGAGCTCTTTTTCATAACGTCGTTGCTTCAAGTTTTCTAGTCACGTTCGTCAATTACAATTTTCATAATGATTAATATAACAGAATGGAGCAAGGGATTTTCCAGCCAACGTCTCATTCATTCCATCAACTTAAGGAGCTGTGCTAGTTGACTCACGCCATCGCCATCCCTCTTTCCTTACTATCTGGCACAGCGTTTCGTCCCACTGACAGCCTGAGAGCATTCAATTTTACTACCAGGGCATGCCTGGTCGACTCTTTTCGAAGCTGTCTTCAAGTTCAATGTGGAAGGTGGTTCAAGTTGTGGACGGTATTTCGGGTCGTAAAATAGGACTGTTCATGGGACTCGGGAGTTTAGGCCTTAGGCTCGAAACAGTCCATGCAGCACTCAGTCGATCAGTTCCGCCGCGGTGAGCAAATGATAAAGATGAATTGTACGCTGTAATAGTTCATTGCCCTTGATTTCCTGGAGGATAGATGACTTGAACTTGAAATACCTATTTCCCATGCACGAACTCCAACACGTTATCGTAGTCACTTGGCAAGGCGGATGTATCCCACAATTATGGTTGAAATGTTATACTAATGAAGCGAAGGAATCACGAAGGAAAACATTTGTAACGTTTCAGGATCTGATGTATTTTCTTCTACAGTTTTACATACATAATTCGTATCACATACACTATCAAGTCCGAGACATGTACTCATAGGGTCATGCTCTATCTAGGCGAACATCAGGATAAGATATACTCTCAAACTCAAACAGCACCAGGTGCCAGATCAACGCCGTGGATATGGTACTGTTCTCCAACAACTTCCTTCGTCGCAACCATCAGTCGGTCTAATCTGGTCATAATGCCAAACGAAGTTGAAACGCCTACACAGAAAATCCTGATATCGAGTCTATCATCAGGATATTGGACTGTAGAATTTAGGTAACTGGTGGCTCACATGTACTGCAGATCCTTGAGGGTCTCCAGACTGAGCATCCGCGGAAGCCCGTAATCTTCTGCCGCCTCCTTCTGGATAACTTCGAGTCCTTTATAGATAGACATTGAGCGATCGAGTAATGGACATGGTGTGATCTGAGGAAGAGGATATCCTGTGCGTAAAGAAGACGAAATCATGGCTATCCGATCAGTCGTAAGGTTGACCTGGGATATGAGATGAAATTACATGACTCACATATCACAGCAAGAACATCTCCTTGGAAGTCACTATCTAAAAATCTATTGCGTCTAAGGAGTGCACGGGCCCAAGAAGGCTCGAGGTTTTCGACAACCGAAAATAAATGAGAGAGGCCGTAAGCCATTTGTCTGAGAGCAGTGAGGAGCTCATCCGCGCCGACATGGAGTGTTCTCTTACAATTGAAGGTCCAAAATATTTTGATATCGCTCCGCAGGCCAGCGACCTCTAAAGGAAAACTGAAATTTCTATCATTAAAGGTACATAGCATTGATTTTTGGGGTCTATACCTCATATGCGACATTTGTTTTGAGAACCATGGATCGCCATAGCTTGCTGCGAATAGCCATAAGGCCTGTGTTGATATCAGGTATCATTTCTTGCCTCCGGGAGTTGGCAAATGAGAGGATAGCACAATATATCGCTCCGAGTTCTTCGGACGTCGTAGCTAAGGTCGTTCGTTGATAACGACGAATGGTAGTGGATGGTGGAAGGAATGATACGATACTACAAGAGACGGTAAGAGTTGTGAACCCGCTAGGTTATATTGACTTACAATGCCGACACAACACCAGCAGTAACAAGGACAAAGCGGCGCTAGAGATTATGGTCAAAGATATGAGAACTTCGTGATGAGACCACACACGCACCCATGCGACACTAAATCCGAACCCCGGATTTCCGGGGGAAGGGATATGACTATCTTGCCAGGAATAACCAACGACCTGAAAAGTGGTAAGCAAAGTTTATGGCAGAATCAGAGCAGCAGCAAGACGTACCAAATTTATAGTGACGAAGAACACTATATTCATCATCGATGGCCCTGGCCAATAAATCCTAGCGAAGAAAAAGAAAGGATAGCAGACCCCAAAGACAGCAGCCAAGCCGTAGGGGCTGCCAGAGCCAGACCCGCTGGCAATATACCTGAAATGGTATATTGAGTACTCAGTAAGCATCGCAATCTGAAAATGAACAAGAGTACACACCACATTACCAGACCAGTAAGGCCTCCAACGAAAGTGGCGAATATACGGGAAATCAATCTAAAAACAGTATCTCCTCTGAAGCGTGCGAGAGTCAACTGGCCCATGAAACTGACCCAAGTGTTAGCAATTGAATAATTAGCTACGAGTACAGGAATCTACATTGCCCAGACAAATTTATTTCCTGCAGGAAATATCATCGTTGTGCTTAAAGGATCACAGGTGCCAAGTACACTCACCATAAGCAAAAGACGCAGATGATTTCAAGAAAAACGGCAGACATAGTATAACTGCCAAAAAATATAGATGAGAAAATGCTGCTGGCAGCAGTTAAATCTCTGACCTGTCAAGGTAGCTGCTTTGATTGCGAATAAAAAATTGCCCCGTCCAAGGCTGTATACAAATTGATGGAGGAGATTCATGACGCGCTCCGGTACATTTCTGGGAGGTAACGCATCAGGATCACGACGGCGAGGCATACCAAGATCTTCGATATCCAACAGTGTGGGTGATAAGCCCTGTATAACATCTGCAAACATAGGCCAGGCTGAGCCCAGAGCCACTGGCCGCATTCAAACATAGATAGCCGACCTGGATTCTCGTCACCATCGTGAACCGCATTCTCCTGTATCTCCCAGATATTCCATCTAAATATCCTCTTGATCGGAGTCCAAAGTTTATAGGCTCGACGTTTTTTCTCCAAATCGATCGCAACGTCGAGCTGCATAGAAATAACAATGCCTCGGTTTAGTAGGATGAAATAATGGCACAGACAGCATACCATCTCGATGACGATCGATGCACATTGGATCAGGTGGTGCTGGTAGCTGTAGCAATGAAAGAGGTAGCGATGTCCTGAATGTTCCAGAGCAGCGCTGGAGTCCGCCGTAGAATCAAACATTCCACGATATGGATCTAAAATTTGATGCCTAGGAACTTGAATCAGGTTAACGCAACACGACAAGCGACCCACTCATCCACCTTTCTTCTTGTAGAAATTGTTCTAAGACTGAAGCAAGGTTATCCCTTGTCCGTTGAAGCTCAGTTATACATTTTTCCGATTGCGCTACCCTCCTTGTCACTGGCGTCCAGAACTTCAGACTTCCGGTCCCTACTCTACCTAGCCAGTCTCGCACGGTAGTCATCGCAGATGCACAGCTACCGAGCAGATCGCCACAGCTATCGTTGCAAATTACGTTAGCCTGGATAATTCACGACTCATGAGGGAAATTCGTACCTATCACCGAGTAACACAGTGCTTTGAGTTGTGTGAATCTTCGCGTCTGGATCATAAAGGCTAGTGGCTTGTAGCATCAGATAACGCTGAGACTCGAACACGCCGACAGCCTCCTCCTGCGAATGAGACAGCGAAAGAAGCGTGTGGTGAAGGATGTGGCGGAGATGATGCGGGAGATGCGGGAGATGCGGGAGATGCGGGAGATGCAGGAGATGCGGGAGCTGAACATGAGGAGAATGTGTACCACGAGGACGTTGATGTAAGTTGGGGTGCGACTCTGTACGATGAGAGGAAGAGTTGTACAGAGCGTAGTGGTGAGTGGGGAGTATCGATGATGCATCATCGAAGTAATGGTCCTCATGAGATTTATAAGTGTGGTGAGTCCGTGAAGGAGATGGGGCTCTGGACTGTCCGGGAGCTGTAGTAGTTGCAGACATACGCGGTGTTGTTGGTATCGATGGCGCGGGAGTTATAGGAAAACCTTCACGAATCGGCTCAATAGCGGCATAGTAAGCCTCTAACCCATTAGCTCTGGCCGTTATCCGTCTCATAAAATTCTGGAAACTGTGAAGATCTTCTGGTGAAAATCGGGCATAGACCAGGTCACTCGAGAGAAGGCGGGCAGATGCGGCAAGGGAGGTGAGGCTTGATTCAGACGTCTTTGTCAATTGAGTAATCGACGCTACCATCCCAACGAAGCTCTCTGTGTGTGGGGTGGTCTTCAGAACAATACGGTGAAGCTCCATGCTCTCTATGAGGGGAGAAAGCACGCCCTGTAGGTGGGTCGAGAATTGAGACGAAATAGTGGACGGAAAAATTATGAAGGAAACAAGGAGGGAAATCGCAGATGCGAATACAACAGGTATTACGACCATTTGACCGACCTGCGTAATGATCAGGAAAAGACCAGTAGATTGGAAATCGTATCGCACCGCGTAAAATGGGAATGGAAACAACACAGCCGTGGTTAGTGATATATCTAAGCGGGGAACTGAGGAAGTCTTCACTGAGTATAGCAGAACGGTTACCTAGACAGATACACCCTAAGAAGCATCCAACAAAGTATGGACCGACACCTTGTCGTGCTCTGATGTACAAGAAAAAAACGCTGCCAAAGAATATGAAGAGAGCGATTATAACAGTGGGCTATTTAATCGTGTGAGAAAGCAACGGCTGCGAGTGTTTATCAAACTTACCCCTGCCTCGAGATATTGTCCTGTAACGGCAGAGGAAAGTGTGACATTTGGATCGTGAAAGCTACGTGCTAAATTTGCCAGTCGCACTCCAAGACCTGACCAACTTAAGGAGCCATATGCCTTAGCTTGTTGTCACCTTGAATACAAGAAGAGAACATACGCCCAGGAAATAGTTACGAACAAACAGGTAATAGTTTCCCGTTCAAAAACTGCTAGCCATGGATCGACTGGAGGAGATAGAGCTGAAACTGCGCACACAGCTCCAGTTAGCATCACTAAGCCATACAAGGAGGGAGAGCATACCAATCAGAATCAAAAAACTTGCCTGTGGGGAACAATTAGATTAGAAAAGGCTCGATATGGCTCAAAAGAGAACAAGGTGGCGCACCCTTCCTAGGAAAACCTGTACTGGAGGTATTATAAACAATACTGCAGCTATCCACGTGCCCAAAGCACAACGAATGACAGGTTTCAGTTTAGTCCAGGTCCAGTTAGCGGGAATCCATTGGAGGCTTGCTGGAACTTTGATTTTGCATGTACAGGACACCGGAGAAGGAGTTGACCGTTCGCCGTTTTGTGTCGAGACCGTGGGACAAGCATCTTCCGTATTTTTCTCTCTAGGTTGCGGGCGTTTTGGAACTTCCGTGTCTTCAAATTGTACGCCACGTGTACTTCTGTCCCCATCTAAAGTCGGTCGAGTCCATGTCTTCCTTATTGCCTTGGTACACATCGTGCTGAAAAGGACAGGACGTGCGTAGAACAAAACAGGAAGCTGAAAAATAGCTGCCAATGTCTTACATTACATAAGCACTGGCACACATATTTGCCGAGTACTTACTACTTATAGCACCTTTTGAGTTTGGTATGTCTGTAAATAGGTCATGTCGTAAACATTGTATGCGGGCTTGTCAGGACCCCCGAGTGCGGCTGTGGTTAGCTGTAACACATTCATTGCAGAAATTGTAGTCTGGTTCGAAGAAATAGTGATTCAAATTTGTTCAACATGAAAATAAGTAGTGATTCGGAAGCCCGGATCGAATAATCCAATTGCTTAATAGTACTCAAGTTGTCGTAAATCAGGACAGGTCATCTGTCGAGTCCGTTAAATATGTTTACGGTTAATCGAATGACTCACCTTGGCATTACAACAAGCCAGTGACCCTCCGAACGCCATCACATCGAAGATTGGCACGACTCCCGGAATTACATTGCCTGGCTTCGAGGCTCTTTCATCTGGAGATCGGCGAGCCTCGTCGGTATGGCGTCCCACCAATTTGATCGCAACATGCCGATTTTGAAGGTCCTGGGGCTATGTGACGCCCTAAAGGCAAATCATGCGCTTTATGCAAATTCGAAAGGGGAAGATGAAGGCGCTCACCTCAGAGTTCACGGAATAGGACGGGTGTGGATCGCCCCATAAGTTACGACAATCGTCTGATCCTGTTTCTGGATCGTGAAAGGCATATGGATACTCGCCCCCAATGCGGGCATGGAAGGAAATTTTTGGATTAATGGCGGTCGAAACCATGGAGTCTATATCCTCAGTACAGGAGCCACTCCCTGGTGGACTCCCAGAATTGCGTGCGGTCCTTGAAATCGATTTCGACATCTTGAGGGTTTGAGGGTCGAAAGTTATATTGACAATGCATTCCTACTTTACGCTGATGCAGACGCACCTCAATCCTACTTCCAGCCTGAGGCTGCGAAAAATGTACTCGAAGGATGATCGATGAAGATTGTCACAGCGTGATGTCGTTTTCTTTGGGTCAACGTGTGAGTCAGTGACATCACCACAAGCTTAGAGTGATCAATCGATCACGTGAGCCGTCCTCATTTTGATCATATTATTATTATGTAAGAATCTGTCCAGTATTGTTATCAAATTGGCGAATAACAGAAATCTAAGCACCGGGGCCTCAAGCATATGGACAAACGCCAGTCCATCACAGTGCCACAGCAGCCGCTCCAAATCTCCAGGCTCTTCAGCATTTAATTGATGCACGAAACGATCATACCCCGCCACCATTTAAGATATATTCAATCGCGGAATGCACGTTCCCACCCGTCGCAAGGAGAGCACGGACATTCTGTGTCGCATCTACGAATCCCATGCCTTGTAGTTGCTATTGAAGCAGGTTATGTCAGCACAGCAAAGGAAAACGAGTGATCAAGGAAGCTAGGAGGTGTGATAGGATTGCACAGCAAGTGTGATAAGATTGCACAGCAAATTCTCGGCCAAACCGAAAGCGATAAAACGAAATATAGAACGTGACTAACCTGCAATTGAACCTGGAATCTCTCTTCCGGAGGCCTTGCGTCTGTTGGCGCCTGCGCTCCTCCCATCCCGCCGCCCATGCCACCCATCATCGAAAACATCTGCTGCATTGCTGCCGGGTCCATTCCAAATGGATTACCTGCGCCCGCGCCAGGTGCCGCTCCGCCACCTGCACCCGTCGCCGGCGGAGCAAACATGTTGAATGGTGAGGCTGTGTTGGTAGGGTTTGGCGTCGTAGAAGCATTTGCATTGGTATTTGGGATACCTGGTGCCGGGAACCCGCCCGTGCCTGTACCACCACCGAACGAGTTGAACATGGATGCCATTTGGAACATTTGCTGGAGACGTTGCGGGTCTGATCTGAGTTGTAGGGAAGAGGAAAATGTCAGTCGCCGGATCGTCAGCGAACGTCGGGAAACTTACATCATCTCCTGAAACTGCGGGCTCTGGAAAGCAGCTCTCACTTGCGGTGCGACAGCCTGTAGTTGTGGATTCATAGCGATGATCTGATCCATAATGGCAGGATTTGACATCATGGTTGACATTTGCTGCATAAATTGTGGGTTGCTCATCATTGCTTGCATCTGCAAAATCACGATATGAAGGAACGTTGAGGCAGAAAGCGAATCACGGACCATGTTCGGATCACTGGGATTCAACCCCATGTCACCAAACGGGTTGAGACCTGCCATCGCACCGAATCCTCGGACACCGTTAAGTTGTGTAAGTGGATCGGCGGGGTTCTGCCCTGTTTGCATTGTGGGTAGCGGCTGAGGTGCAGAGGGTGTTATCGAGGAACCACTGCCAGTTCCTCCAGAGCGGGCAACGCCTTTGACCATGTGGATGGTGTGCGAAGATTGGATTTTGTACACCGATAACGCATCGTCGTCCTAGATAGTTTAGCCTAAGGAGTCATGACGTAACAGATGAGATAGTGCAAACCTTCAATACACGTCCTGGTAGGGATATCAGAAAGCGCATAAACGTCAGAAAATAGATCATACCAGAATATATCAGTCGCTGCCGCTCAGTCTCTACCTCGGATTTCTCGGCGATCGCTTTCTTGAGGTCCGACACACTCTTATCAGTAGCGATCGTAATCTGTAGTTTCAGTTCACTGGGGCCTGGTGGTACTCAGAATATTGACAGAAATAAAACTGTAGAACAATACCTTTGATGTTGATTTGGATCTCCTGAGCGCCAGCGTCGTCGGACATGGTGGTAAGTTGAGAGTCAAGGCTGCTGTTTGTCCTTGTATATCAACGCCTTTAGATGTTCAACTCACCTGACCCACCTCTGACCCGTTCACGCGTTCACCACGGTCCCCGTCTGAAATTCGTGACTCTATCCACAGAGGGTTCGGTCGAAAGACTTGAA
The DNA here is from genome assembly GCA_003521275.1 of Tricholoma sp. MG99. NCBI lineage: Eukaryota > Fungi > Basidiomycota > Agaricomycetes > Agaricales > Tricholomataceae > Tricholoma > Tricholoma sp. MG99. Next base: position 13,426 of record QOVE01001542.1, read on the forward strand.
TCCTCGTGATTGTGTCATTGTCTTTAACCGAGCTAGCCATCACTCGTGTGTCAATACGCCACTCGGGAACTTGTCAACTTGAACTCTTGCTGAACTGCGTTGGATTTGTGGGTCATGCCAGTGGCACCAATTGCCTGCTCAACTTGCACCGAGTACTGAGCATCCTATTAACTATGGACTATATCTCTAACAGAGGTCCATGACTGCTCTTTACATTACAAAACTCGAGGTGTTCTCTCGGAGTGTTGGTGAGTTGCGAAACCTCTTCGTTGACGTATATTATGAACATACCGGGATGAATGTACTAGACTACCCCTGCGTCTGCATCGGGCAATTCAGGAAAGTTGATCGGTTATAATTTGAACTGGCACAGAGGTAGCAGCAAAGTTAATGAATGATCTAATATACACTGGGAGCACCGTTCATCTTCTTGTAGTTCCGTTCATTGACCTATAAAATTTATAGGACTTGGGTGGATAATCATTATTATCTTAAGTTCTCACTGCCCTTATGATACAACCACACGATCCTGTTGACGAATTTCATTCTTGACAAGCCGAATAGAAGGGTCGAAGCGTATGTGCGACCATAATTCTCACTGGGACTGGCTTTTTTTAATCATGAGGAATATAGGCACGATCTCATGGCGTCTGCACCTTGAGCATCTCTCAGAGTTCGCATATTCACGTCCAACTTGCGACCAACGGAAGTGAGCGTCAAACGACACCAGGCCAGTAAGCTTCATAAGGAGTTGAACTCCTAGATCGGCTGTCGAACACAACTTCTGCTGTGGAAACTCCGGGACTCGAATTACATCCGTATACATTAACCAACCCCATGTGCATCCCGGTATCGTTCAAACTAAAAAGTCAGGAGAGTACAGTGGGATATATGTGATAGTAGAACCACACGCCAGTAGTACGTCACAGAAATATCTTAGCTACTTCTCGTGTCTCTACGGCTTCCGATTTAGGGCTTTTTATCATCTGGTGGATACATATTACAACGCCAGGCTCTGCACTATTTCCGTCCGCTCCAGGACGGGGCCTATTCAAAACCGCCCGATTCCAAAGCCTATGCCAGTGTAAGGATGATGCGGTGAACGGTAGCAACAATAACCGCTGTTTCAATGCACCACGCAGGTTTTGCATTCGCCCGCAGGATAAACCTACAAACGATTCTTAGAGAGCTATATGGATGGAGACAACGAATCATCGTTCGCCCGTTATTTGGAGCTACCTTGAAGTGTTGCGCTCAAGTATTGCAATTTCAATTTTGCTCCTTCAGACTTACGTTTCGAATAGAAGCCCTTATCGGGTTTAAAGCCTTTAGGCCTTTCGTCCTCAGGCTAATCACCGTGCAGTGCTACATTCGAAGCATCGCAGAACCGGAGGATTTACACGTAACTTCGACTTCTTGGTTCCGCCAATCATGGCCACGTGAAAAACAACGGTCGCCGGCGAGAACTTTGATGTCAGTCGACACTGGACAGTGTGAGGGCCGGCTTGCAGGGATTGGGATTGAGAACTTGCCTTTACTTGGAAGCTTCAAATAACTTAAGGAAGCTGGTCAGCTCTGATAGTTCTGTCCACAAGTTACAACGCACACATCTGCCGCATGTTCTGCCAGTGTGCTACAGCTCCCATTACGTAGTGGCACACTATATTTCACACTAGCAGCATCCGAGTCTTGTCCGAGTCTCGCAAAAGGCGTTCCATATTCGAAGGGCATACACCCGTGTCAGTGTACAAGACTCCGTCCAGAGGTGTGTTCAATTCCCTGCTGCCCGGAACCATTTCTTCTCCCGAGCGCCGTACTGTACATTTGAACACGGACGGCCGCCGATTACTATGATGCGTCGTGAACACAATCGGCTATAGTGTGAACCGAACTTCACCGGTCAAAACCGCCTGTCGTACAACCGGACCTCCGGAGCCTTGGAATATACTTCGTTGAATCGTGCCCTCGTGAGGCTCATTATCTTACAAATGCTGATACTCAAGAAGAAACTTCAAGGAAGCATCATCAGGAATTTCACCGAAGCTGCAGACTGGCTAATTTCTCATCCTACTACTTAACTAATAGAAAAAACAGTGCTAGCTTGGCGGAGACGTAAGGTAACAGGCAGAAATTCTCAGGTCTAAGGATCTCGTAGAGTCGTATGTGGGAAGGTAGTGACGCAAATACTAGGATTGGTGAGTGCCTCCGACAATTCCTGCTACGGTATTGTTTAATTACAGTGTACGAATAGGCATTGTGCACGTGTACTTATTCGAATTTTCATTTCGAGTTCGCTGCATACTTAGGAACGTGCAAGGACCACCCGGGCCGCGACATGCCAGTGTATAACAGTTGGCGTTGGGGATAAGCGATACGAACCGCGCGTCCTTACCCGATGATCAGTGATTCGGTTGGCACCGGGCGTCAATACTCAGTACTACGTGAGGTAAATTTGTTGCTGGTGTAAGCCTCAGCATGAGGCTGTAAATATTTGCACGCCTGCTCGAAGATCATCATTTAATCAAAACAGTATACAAAAATAGGAAGGCGAATACTAGTATATACTGCTTCACGTCTATTACAATCATAAATTCTTCGCTCACGCGTCTAAATATATCTTCTAGGCGGGCTTCTTGATTTCGTTATCCAACGCATCAGCAGCTAACACGCGCTGCGCTTTTCCGTCTTTGTTCTTGTAGAAGATGATGTCCCCGTCGTCTTCAATGAAGATACACTGAGTAAATGTGCGATAAAGAGCGCGGAAGGTGTTCTGAGGATAAAGAAATGAGCGCGTGCGTCAATGTCCGAGGGACGAATTTCGTACCGTCGAATCATAGTTATAGTCTTCCTTCAGCACTTTCTTGATGGCTTCCGTTACTTCAGGCTGGTTATCTAGAAACGAAAATATATCATATCTGACATATAAATGCAGGAAATGAAACCCATACAGAAAGGAATAGAGGAAAACAAGTGGTGTGCGACCTATCATTGACCGAATTAGCGGGTGTAAGAGATAAATGAGAAGAATTATACATGGTCGTGAGACACGTTGTGCAAGAAGAAGCGGCCAGCCCACCCCAACAGAGGCCTGTCAACAGTTGAGATGGCACCACGGAGGAACGACCACTGCTTGTTTCGGAAGTGGGCGATAGAAGGGTCTGAGTGATGCAGATAAGTGAGCATGACAATCCAGTGGTTGGACAGCTGGGGTTCCATAAGCCTAGTTCTAGAAGGAGTGTGTGATAGGGCACATACAAGATAAGGAACGAAGTAGAGCTTCAAAAAGTTGGAAACTCCAACTTGCAGAGTCCAGCGGAAGAGGATATAAGACATGGCAGCGAGACCGACATTAGAAGCAACAATGCCCTTGCGCTCGTGGGGCTTGAATAGGGGCGAGGACGGTTGGAAATGCTAGAACAGGTGCGAATATTTAGAACTGGATCATGGAAAGCCGCAGTCGTCTCACGTTGGTCCCGGGTGGGTACATAGGCGAGCCCATGGCGTTGGTGAGGAGGTAATATTGCCATCCAAGAGCTTGCATGAATATCATGCGACCGAGAGTGTAGATAGGAGTTTCTTCCCACATAGTGTGGTAGTCGGAGAGGGTAGCCGTCGACTCGGGCGGGAGGTTATAGTCTGTACGGGTGCGTGGTACGAAGTTCTCGTCGCGCTCCATTGACATTGTCGCTTTGTGGTGAGCATGGTGGGTCGAGCGCCAGGCGTAGTACGGGACGAGGATGAACTGTAATAATTGCAGGTGAACGCGGTGTATCAGTTGTGCATCATCCATATGAAGTGGAATACCCACAGTGTGCATGCTGTATCCGATAAGATGGTTGACCAAGTTTGATGAAGAGAGAGTGCCGTGACCTGCTTCATGAGCCATACACCACCAGCCAGCCAAGATCACACCCTGCCAGTGCCAGTAAAGTGCCCAAAGAGACCATTTAACTGCAAAGCCAATACCGGAGGAGACTCCGAAGTCATTCACAAGCGAACGTGCAAGAGGATCAATGAGCCATCCGAGCTTGTAGACGATGACGGCGCAGAGCACATCACGGGCCACGTAAAACAGAGCTTTCCCTGTGTCCTTCTGGTGCAGATGCTTGGGGATTACGGAGTGCAGCTCAGACAGGGTCACCTAATAGTTTTTTGGTCTATACTTGTTGCGAGAGAAATGAAGACGCAGAGCTCACGTTGGTAGGCTTGAAAGGTGTCTCCAACCGTTTCTTGTATTCAGGCCCATCTCGAAACAGGGACATGATGGAAGCTACCATGATTACGAGCGCACTACCGCTGAATCAATCTACAGAGGAAGGATTCCTTGTAGATGAGGGGAGATGGGGTTTGTATGCTGGCGACGCGCGAAGTATTTGAACCCCCATGTCAGCCGATCGGAAGTAAAACCAAAGTAATTTATAGTAGCCGAAGTGATTTTTGGAGTCATTTTTAGAGCGAGAGACGGGGGATCTGCATGGATTTGCACGGAGAAGTTGGCCCAGAAGTGGAGACCCCGGGCCAGAGTGGACGATCATGCACGTGATCATGTTGACTCCGAGTAACCCAAAAAGGAAACCGAAAGACGAAAGAGTCGGTAACTTCACTCTCTTCCACCACTATATGCGCACTGATCCGCTAACTCTGGGTTTCATTGACCGACCCACTTTTTTCTTTCACAACTTCGTGTAGAAAATTTCTCCGAAAATATCGCCCCAATGCTGTCCGATAGGGACGTTCACATTTTACTAAAATTGAGGAGCTTGCATCTCGGCTTCTGGTGCATATCCTGATATAGTTGAAATTTGACATCCTTGCGTCGCTTCGATCTATCAGAGTACCAGGTACGTCGCTTTGCAATGGGCTTGCTCTTACTGTTATTAGTCGTGCGCCATCATATTGTCGCCGTCGTCAGGTTCTCTGTCTGTCATGCTGTAATATGGAGTTCTTATTTTCAAGTCCACAGTCACTTTGAGTTAGTCTTTACGGATTTACAGCAGCTCCGTAGGTAAGATGTATCGACCCCACCTTCTTTCCTTCTCAGTAATATTCACATGTTTATTAACCCTGAGTCATCTGACCGAGGAATTTCAAAGGCAGCAGGCGCGCAAATTATGTACCCGATCAAACTCTCCCTCGGTCCCTAATCATACATCTCGTGCTGGCAAGCCGCACTGGAGAATGGCGCAGAGTGAGACTTCGTTGGTCTTCCTTCACCGTCCCCGATTCTGATCTCCTTTTGCTCAGCTCGATATAAGCTCACTCGCATTCCCCCGATATTGATCCACATAATAGGTTCATCATTTGCTGCCTTCGTGGAACACGATATTCCGGGTACCTTCGCCATTAGTATCCAGCGATGTGAACTAGGAGCCGAGTATATTTGGTAGGAAGTTTCATGCAAATTATAAATACTACC
>QOVE01001544.1:0-12930 GCA_003521275.1 Tricholoma sp. MG99
CTCACTCACGAAAGCTCACTCACAGATGCTCAAAGACGAATGAACACGAATGCTCCCACTCACGGATGCTCACTCACGGAGGCTCGGTGAACACAGATGCTCTCTCACGGATAATTCACGGATGCTACAAGATGGAGGGCATCCGTGTTTGAGCTTCCATGAGTGAGAGCATCTGTGAGTGATCCTGTGGATGCTCACTCACGGAAGATCACTCATGGGTGATTACTCACGGATGCTGACACATGGATGCTCATTCGTGAGTAATCATCCATGAGATCACTCACGGATGCTCAGTCAAGGATGCTCAGTCAAGGATGCTCAAATACGGATGCTCACTCATGGAATTATTGCACCCAAAGATACATCCATGCATGGATTTGATGGGCACCCGGATATCAATGAGCATCCGAGTGACAATCCATCTCTGAGCGTCTGTATGAGTATCCATCTGAGCATCAGTGTGAGCATCTGTCTTTTGAGCATTCTGTGCATCTGTTAATGAGCATCCAAGTGACTATCCATTTCTGAGCATCCGTATGAGCATCAGTCTTTGAGCATCCCATGGGCCCATTCATCACCAATGGACCAATGTAATGGAGATTTCACACATGGGCCAGCCCAATACCAAAGGACTAATGTAATGGAAACATCGTCTGTGGGCTCATCTAACATTTATGGTATGATCCTATGGAAACAATACCTATGGGCTCCTCCTATTTACATGGTATATACCATTCTAATGAGCCCACCCTTCTATCATGGTCTATTCTATACCATGGGCTCACATTCACTGGACCATTCACATTAGCTTAAAGCCATCATCATCTACTCCATATGTAATGAGTAAGATACACTGATAGAGGTGCGCATCGAACCTTTTCCTTTTCGCCCAGTGATGGATATGACCGAGGTAAGGGACACTAGACAAAGTGCAGCGCAAGGGATGTTTATGGTGAGCTGGAAAGGGCATCTCAGAAGGAGCTGAAGGAACCCTATAACAACCATTCGGTGGCAAGCAGGTTGCCACCATGCGGCTGTATTAGGGTGTCGATGACACTAGAGGAACCGCAGTGCAAGGGATGTTTATGGCGAACTGGAAAGGGCATCTCAGAAGGAGCTGAAGGAATCCTATAACAACCATTCGGTGGCAAGCAGGTTGCCACCATACGATTGTATTAGGGATGCCAATTTGAAGTTGATCGAAGGTGGTGGAGGTGAATAACGACGATGATCGTGCCAGCACAGCCCATCGATTGCTCTAAACACCGACTCAGATGTATGCAGCTGTGCCGCAGTGCCACTTCAGGGCCGGTGCTGGTGGCGCGGACGAGACTTTTGAGTTCTGAACTTGGTCATATAGTCCACGCATACTACTGTATCCCATAAAGGCAGCCTAGTTTCAACAAATTGTAATTAGATTATGGGAGCGAGACAACAGCGCTCGTACCCTTTTACCAGCCAAGCGGAGCTGTTTTATAATTGAATCCCCCGCAACCGACCGTGACGAACCTCCGAAGTTGATGCCTCTACATCAACGAATGTTGGCAAGGAGCCCGCGGTGAGACCTTGGACTCGACGATAGAATGCAAGAACCGCCGTCTGGCCATGGCCCGGCTAAGACCAAGGCGTGGTTTGCGGAAGCGGCGGAGTGCGGCGAGAGCACTTGCAGAAACAAAGGGCTCCGCGGTTGGGTTTATAGGCAGGTCGGAACAACCCGGGACGGTCTGATTTGAAGCTGCGGCGAACTTACACGACTGTTTCACCGCATATTACTAGTAGTGACTACTAGTAATAGGCTCCAAAATACATACTGAGATAACGACTCGCCTGGTATCTTTATAAACAAACCCCCCATACTTCGCAGCAGGCCGGGGACTTCTTCATTCCCAGCAGTGCAGCATGGCCGACACAAGTAATCCTTTGCGCTCTCCAGGATTCAAACCCTCACTCCTTAGAGCCGCCGCTTCCAATCCAGCAGCGCTAAAGTTGCTTGCAGACTCCGATGCACTTGCATTCCAGGATTTGCTGTTCTCATTGGTCTCCCCTTCCCACCAAACCAGCATAAAAGATAAAGACACCCTCTACAGGAGTTTTCTTTCTTGGTGCAGATCCCCGGCCCTTACATGCCCCTTAGAACTTCGGACCATCGTCGAGAATCAGCGCTATTTGAAAAAGAAGCATCGAAAGGCCAAGCGCAATTTCATCGGCAAGATTGGCTTGAATTTAGGAAGCGCTGCACAGCAGGAATATATTTCCCGCATCGACACTGCTGCAGTAGAGCAGCTCAGTGCACCATATCCACCTATGAGCCACTGGATTTATGAAAGCGACAAGATCAAGGACAAATGGACTTATTGGATCACCAAAGGCCGGCAGGCAGATGCGCGGAAGAAGCGGCTGCCAATGCTGCGACTGGATCCTAGCAAGCTGGCACACAACATTGATGCAGGCACCAGCAAAATCTTCCGCAGAGCTGGCGGTAGCCTTGCAGGCCTTGTAATCAGGAACTTCTGCGAAGATGATGAAGTTCTCAGGTGGTTAGACAGTGTGATTAAGCGAGCTACAAGCCACAGGAGAAGTATTCGGGTTTGTGCCTTTTACTTGAGAGTCTACGAGGTCTAATTTGCCACAGCTAGAGGACCCAGGTTCATTGGTGCAGATCGGGTACTCGGCAGGCTCCCGGAGCGCTCCCGCCTTTGATTGGGCCAACAATCTCAAGTCCAAGAAACACTCCCATGATGAGCAGGCTGAAATGGACATTGCCGAATCCTCAGCATTTGCGCTCATCTGGAACATGATGTGGCAAAGGCTTCCTGCAGAGGTTGTTGGCGATTTTGATGAATTTGTTTCAAAGACATGCATCAAGCGCATGGATGGAAACAGGCTCATGGTTGATGAAGAAGGCAGATCTTTTTACTCTGTCAGTGTCGGAGAGGATGAATTTGATTTCTACGATGCAGAACTGGCACCACCAACAGGTGTCTTCGGCGAAAATTATTCGCGGTTAGTTAATTTTATTTCATCCAAGTCTGCACTGTTAATCTCCGCATCTAGTGCAATTCACTATGAGAAGCAGCCCCATCGATTTGCTGCTTCGTTAACAGTCACCAGAAGCCACCCTGCATCTGCTGGTGGGCACTTTTTTATGTCTAATTATGGCATTCGCATTGCCGCTGCTCCAAACTCGCTGGTCGTCTGGATCCCATCTGAGCCACATGGCACCAGTCTCCAAAATTTTTCGCCTGTGGACAAAGATCCAGGATTTTCGCAAAGAGGCTTGGCTTTCGTGACCTCTTCGCGGCTACCAAACATTTGGGCTAAGTACCAAGCAGAAGAAATTAATGGCGCAGCAGCATTGGAAGCACTCCAAGATGCTGATGACGAGCAATTTGAGTAGCAGTTTTATGCCCACCTAGTATAGTAGGTAGTGCTGATAGCGTGTCATAATAGTATCTAGCTACTTTCGCTATGTATAGGAATAGTCTCTAGTAGGTCCAACATGAAAGTATCTGCCATTTCAGAGCTTGCAGCGCGAGACTGGACCGACTAGGCTCTGGGGTGCCTGGCGACACTACTCTTGCCAGATAGGACTGAATGGCTCCTGGACCTTGTACCTCCTTTCTTCTTCTTCAACGCTGCTGACTTTCTGGGCTGCGCGGCTCGCATCCTGGGCATGCCTGTCGTGCTGAGCACCGGTCCGCTTACGAACGTTACTCGACGATGCAACACTATCGTTTAGTGTGTGTTCCAACGCAACATCACCCCATCTGCCCCGCGCTGTTGTCTTCTGCGGGACCTTGCGTGGCGGTTCGCATAGGTAATTGTACAGGATATACCACTTCTCATCAACCTTGCCCTGCTTGCTTTTCTGAGGCGGAGCTGCTGCAGAATTCGAGTTCGGTGATAGACCAAACCCAATACGAGAAAACGAAGGAAACGATGTTGGGTTGTGGGTTTTTGCAGCCATTGCGGGGCGGAAAAAAGCGACGGTCTGGGCGTAGACCAATCGGTTATTCCAGCAATGCGGCAACCAAGATGTCCTACTGCAGGATTTGCTTTTGAACAGGAAAAAAAAAGGCGGGTCAGGATATGGTTCGCATAGTAATTAGTATAAAAGTGACAAGCAAAAGAATAAAAAAACTCCCTTATATTCTTTTGAGAGATCCCGCCCCAAGGAAGATTGTCGATGCAAAAATATGCGAGTACGCGGCGACCACCAGAAGTCATGATGCCAACCTTCTGCCTGGCACGCGGAGGCAGAATGTGACCGGATAAGGTCGTTAATGAGCGGGACACATGGGGGAATGCTGGGAAAGGTAAAGTACTCAGATAGGTCCCATCTCTGGCTGCTGCCCATTGAACATTCTGAGATAACATATGCTATCAATCGAGAATAGCCAGTAGAAAGAAGTGTCTACACTCTTCGTTGGAGCGTCCGACTGCCAGTGGATCGGCATATGCATTATAGAGAAATGGCCTTCCAGGACTGGTGGCGGTACAGTCCTGTAGAAAGGTCAAGACTCGGACGTTATGGTGGGAAGGAGATGAAATGGCGCCAAATCGCAAAGCATGTATAATACAGAGTTTTCGGAAATTCTTGTCCCACGTGTTTTTTGTTGAATGAAAAATTGTGAAAAATGAAAAAATTCAAAAAAATTCGAAAAAAACATTTGGAACGTTCTATCTCATTACACCCTGTTTTTACAGTTTCTACACACTCATTTAACATATCTCTGATGTCTGGGTACTCCTCCAATGGTCAGGGGACACTGTCTATATCATCCTCAGAGTCTGACACTGGTTTACGAGGTGATGAGGACAAATTTTCATTTTCGTGGGGAGAAGAACATACTAGGAGCCATGTTGCTGAGCAGGGTAGGAAGGATTCCTTGTTTGTATATCCAGCACTGAAGCCTTCTTCTGCTGGTAGAATCAAGTCTTCCGAAGCTGAAAATTCGGTACCAGCACAGACAACGACTCCGAGACAGTCTTCCCATTCCCAGCCAGAGCTTGAGGTTGACCAAAGCGACTCGGATGATGACATGCCATCACCTGAACGACTAGTGCAGTGGGCAGCAGAGTGCTCAGCACGCGAACCTCTCCACAGTGTGAAATCACGGTCAACACAGAACCAGAAGCGCCATGAGCAGTCGCGCTCTCAGGATGACGGCAAACTTGCAAAAGCTGGCGAACATGCTGGCGACACCGCTAATGTAACATTATACACCAAGGAACTCGACAAATGGACTGCAGAAGACCTTCAGCTCCCGAAAAACAGCATTCTCTTAGCTCCCGAGAAACAGCATCCTTTCACATTTCACACTTGACTGCGCGCAACCGAGCCTATCTTCCCCAGATGCAAGCCCAATCTGAAGTTGAAACCGCGGCGGCGGCCCTTGAATCATACTAGCTACATATCAGCGGCTTCAATAACATTTACCCCATTACCCTGCAAGCTGCAATCAGCAGCTTGGCTGAAGCCCTAGCTACACACTAAGGTCGCAGATTGATTGAGCCATTCATGCTGGGCAAGCCCATCATTTGAACACCACATCGCTTCAAGCTGTATGTATAAAGGCCGCGGTATATAGTACTACCTACAAATGTTCCTCAACATACCCTGTTTTCTTGAGCAAGATCGCAGGCATCTCATGGAAACTAGTACACCCGGCCTGCCAGTAAGGAAGTAAATAAAGGAAATAAGTTATGGCAGCGACCACAGAGATGTCTCCCGCTCGACGCTATCCACTAGCTAGCGCTGGTCTCGGAATCCTCCCTAATGAGTTCCTGGTCTTCCAAGTCCATTAAGTCCACCGATAAACCAGCGCGTTCAATCAACGCATGTAGCCTTCCGATCGCCCGATCAATGCGTGCAAGTTCTTTCATTGCACTGACCAGCTGCTCGTGGGATAGATGTAAACGGTATGCAGCCTCGCGATGTGCATGTTGGCAAGCACGGTGCCGAGAATTGATAGTCGACCGGGAGATGCGGGCAAGTCGCATTATCCCATGCGCGCTGTCCTGATCTAGAAGAACTGCTGGATCCATCAGCAGTGAATCAAGGGTTATATCCTTGTACTGCATTAGCTATCATTTCAGAAATAGTAAATTATCGTAAACTTACCCCGACCTGTGGTGGGGGCGGAGGGGAGGTCATTTCTGGCAGGGAATCTGATCCCGAAGCAATACTGTAGTGGTGGTGGTGGTGATGGATGGTAACAGGATCTTGAAGTGCCGCAGGTTTACCTTCGAGCTGGGGTGGCCGGAAATCATCCTCAGACCTGGGCTGGAAAATACACATCAGAATGATTGAACATGACCCAGCGAACAGCTTACTTTCTTCCTGCTAGGGATATATTTGGAGCACTGCTGACCCATGCTGAGGTGCTCCGTGTGCAGTGGCTGCCTGGCGGAGAAGTAGGTACTAATCCTCGATCTCCTCAGCAGAGGGCGCGCGGTGCTCAAGTTCAACTTATCTTGTCGAACTTGTTAGTACTAGCTGCCAGTGAGGCAGAGTTGTTGGTCAATATTTGTTAAAGAAGTTACATGGAATTAGTGCTTGCTAACTTGAAGCAGCGCGATCATCATCCGCCGATATCGACTTTCTACCAGCATGTTACTTCCGAACAGGAAGCACTGGTATTGAGCCTGTCATATGCCTCGTGTTGGGAAAGAGGTCCTATCTTTCATTTCGGACCATCTTTCAACTTCCATTCACTCTCGATCTAGGGTACAGATTTTTTCTCAAGCCAAGCGGTAGTACCAAAATCACACGAGCACTTATCCAGTTATCCTCCGCAATGCTCGCAAACTTGAACTTTATCCTTATCCATCCATCGGTTAGTACTTGTTTTCGTCATCCTGAATCCCGGGCCTGGGGACAATCCAAGTTTGTCTGTAGTTACCCCCCTTGTTTTTTTACCACATGGTAGTACTTTTTCAAGTAACTACATATTAATTTATTGTTACCCTTGTTTGAACAAACCTAAGTATAAGTGGTGCACTTTGGAACAGCCCGAACACCTGGCTGGTCGGGCCCCATTTAATTTCAGATGACATCAGACAACAGTCATGCATGATGGGTTCTTTAAATCTGGCTCAGATTGCTAATAGCGCGGATAGCTATTTAAGTAGTAAGGAAGACTCGTAGTACTACTTCAATACTAACAGCCTGCTGTTCAGCGATGTTTACTGGCGACGAACACCATCCCTCCGATAATATTCCAGCCACCCCATCATTGTTCCGATCATGTCCATCATTTGACACGCTGCTTTCTCCCCCAAGCTCACTTCTGCTATCTGACAACGCCCTGAGCGATTCGAGAAGTCTGGGGATATTACAAGGCTCGTATTCCTCCCTTCCGCAGATACTCATTCAGCAAGACCAAGGATTGCGCGATCATGGTGTACAGCCTTCCTCACCATCAATCTATGGCTCATCCGAGTCCTATACACTACATCCGCCAGGCTGGGCCAGAAATTCCAGGTCTAATATTTTCCCACCTCCCGCTGTCTTACTCCCGATCCCCGCTACAGCACAGGTTTCGACACCTCACTCAGCATACCCCGGCCTTGCGTACCCAGATGATTCAGCACTCACAGTGAAAAAGCTTGGGCCAGTGGGCCATGTGTTCTATCATCGCACGATGTGTGTACTCCTCGGCGCCCTCTACAGCCAAGGAAAGCGGAAATACAGGATAGAACCATGAGCAATCAGGACTACTGTAAAGGACATTTGGCTGCGCATAGAGGCACACCACGAAATGGAAATCACTATGTTCGGGGGATCAGCTGGGGCGATCAACGGTCAACTGGAACCAGGTATGTGTTTAGTCATGGCTGTGAGTCGGCGCCGCTCATCCTGCCACATTCTAGGATTTACAATCCAGGATGATCGTCTAATCAATCTTGTAAGTATATGATATTTCCATAATTTTACCTAGTACCACTAATCCTCCTACCCTCCATAGCTAACAACCATCCCGCGGAAGCACTGCAATTCACTTAACACCCGTGCAAAAAAATTTCTCGACCCCCCGCGAACATCACCGCAGGACTTGCTCGGATACTGCATCTACTCGCCCATCAAGTGGGCATCAGACGAAGAGCCAAAGTATTCCAGGCCACCGAAGGATAGGGCCGAAGTCACGGAGGTATGCGAAGTGCTTTTGTTAGACAACCTCTATCTTCACTCTGGAGTGCGAGATGCAAGTAGTATCTCGTTATAACTATTATTCGCTATCTAATGTATAACTTTTCTAGTCCTCAGGGAGGCTTGTCGAGGATTTCAAAAGTACTGTCGTTGCTGACACTCTCCGCCATATGTACTACTCAACAGCTGATCGAGCTTACTCACTCGCACACGAGCTGCTTAGGTACCATGCCTCCTTCTGCAGCATGAGAATGGATATACCTTTCGTCGACACAGTTCCCTTGGATGCCCTCTGGGCTAGTGCCGAGCAGGCAGTGGCCTCGATCCTTCGGCAGAAGGATGGAGTATTTGATGACTCGCTATCTTGGCCAAAACGGTCTAATGAATATGATGCTATCGTTTCAAGAATGACTGCTTCTGCTCATCAGGCTTTACTTCAGTATTGCCAGGACTTAGCAGATCGGTTTATGGGGAGATCAGGCCCTAGACCTGCAGGGCCTGCAGTATACCCTCGTCAATAATAGGAATGGGGTGCATATATACATGCCACTCACTTGCGTGAATTACTATACTTGCCAGATTTTCCACTGTCCAAAACGCACCCGCGATTTCCTGGAGTGTTAAAAATGTATAATAGTGTGTATTGAAATTACACTGGTTTCCAATCTGCGTTGGAATGACTTGGAGATGATGACAACTTGAACTTTAGGGTTGTGCTGCTGTTCTGGGTGTTTCTAATGCATTTACTAACCAGGCATCTATCTCTTCACTCGCGGGTTCATATTGGCGGGGATTACTCGAACCAAGAATCTTCGTTGGCGCCAACACGCAGTCAAGCTGTGTTTCTTACAGAGTTTTCGGAGATTCTTGTCCCACGTGTTTTTTGTTGAATGAAAAATTGCGAAAAATAAAATAATTCAAATAAATACAATAATTCACAGCACAAGAACAACAGCTCATGAACGCTTCTAGACACGATCGTTTATCACAAAATCAGTCCTGACATGAAGCGAAGGGCCCTGCAGCTTATTGACGAAGGGTGGGAGATGCAGGATGTTGCGGATATTCTCGCCATTGCTTCCAAAAGCATCAGGCGATGGCCCGGGGCCGATAACTAGCCTACGACACACACAGACGTGTCGATCCTCCTTCTGTACTCCGTGGACGCCCTCATCTCCTGCAGCCGAAACCTCTTCCAGGAACTCATCCCAACTTGTTGTACGTCGCAAAGTAAATGGGCCTTCGGCGCGTGGGTACTGCTTTTCAACTTTGTTACCTCATGGCGCCTTTCTTGGCCGGAACTTTGGAGGGACAGCGATTTCAACATAAACGGCAATGTTAAAATGTTTGTGGGTGGATCTTCACGGTTTATCTCCAACTGGCTTGCGAGGACGACCACACGGACGCTTAGGGGGTGGCTCATCGAAAGAATCTGGCTCAATATGACGTGTCTTGGGGGGATGTCCACATTTTCTGCACACAGCAGGTGGTTCTCTGCCACTTGCCGAGGATTCCTTGTCTGAATCATCCTGAGAGCGCGACTGCTCATGGCGCTTCTGGTTCTGTGTTGACCGTGATTTCACACTGTGGAGAGGTTCGCGTGCTGAGCACTCTGCTGCCCACTGCACTAGTCGTTCAGGTGATGGCATGTCATCATCCGAGTCGCTTTGGTCAACCTCAAGCTCTGGCTGGGAATGGGAAGACTGTCTCGGAGTCGTTGTCTGTGCTGGTACCGAATTTTCAGCTTCGGAAGACTTGATTCTACCAGCAGAAGAAGGCTTCAGTGCTGGATATACAAACAAGGAATCCTTCCTACCCTGCTCAGCAACATGGCTCCTAGTATGTTCTTCTCCCCACGAAAATGAAAATTTGTCCTCATCACCTCGTAAACCAGTGTCAGACTCTGAGGATGATATAGACAGTGTCCCCTGACCATTGGAGGAGTACCCAGACATCAGAGATATGTTAAATGAGTGTGTAGAAACTGTAAAAACAGGGTGTAATGAGATAGAACGTTCCAAATGTTTTTTTTTTGAATTTTTTTGAATTTTTTCATTTTTCGCAATTTTTCATTCAACAAGAAACACGTGGGACAAGAATTTCCGAAAACTCTGTAACTTGTACCCGAAACTTTGCGCATGCCCGGACTTCGGAGTTCTCGGTAAGTATGGCAGTGCTGGTCGGATTGGCGAAGCAAAACTACTGCTCTATTACTATGATATGCACTGCTAGTCCATAGTAGTAGCCATTGAATTGCCATGATGGCCACTCAGAATGACTTGGACCAAGATCCACGACTTATCCAAATCACTGCCAATGACCATGCCAATGACCGTGATCACAACTTCCACGGCCATGACTGGCACAGCCTCCTGCCAAGCAACTTGAAGTTCAAGATCGCTCTATCTATGCGACGAGTCTGCCGCCTTCAACTTCATATTTCTAGATTATCCCATATTTCCTAGCAGTCAAGATTGCTATATTACTACACTTGATGCCAGTATTCCGAATTATCACAGCATCGTACCGCCGCCGCCAATACTAAAACTGAAGTTCAAGCTCTCCATTAGAGTTAAATCCCCAACTAGAGATGGTAAGCTAATCCAACGCCCTGTGCATCGCCTGTATTAACTCCTTCTCCCTCTTGTGGACCATTAGGATCATTTTGTGAGCCCAGAAATAGAGGGCAACAACTTTGTTTGCCTCAATTCCCGTCGATAGGCAGAGGTGCAGGGGTGAAAACAAGTTGAAATCATCTGCATGGTGAATACCTGCGTCCCGGAGAATTTCTATATCTCTACGTCCAAGCCCCGCATACCCCCTTGGGATGTCTGAAGAGACAGTCGGGTACATGAAGGCATACGTATCAATCTGCGGAAGGCATGAAGACAAAAAGCCATGCGCAAGAGTCTCCTGGGGATTGGTGTGAGTCGCCTTTCCTGAGTGCTTGGTGTGGGAATCAGAGCGGCGCTGGTCCATGAAGTAAGTGTTTGCAGCCTGAGTCCGTTGCAAGGCTAGTAAGAAACTTACAGCACAATTTAGATCGACAACCTCCAGCTCGACATCACTGCTATTCTCAAACAAATTTCCTACTTCTAGCATTGCACGGCGCCAGTCGCTCTCATTATCTAGAGCCTTTGGACTCGCTTCTGCATGCCCATCAAGGTATAGCCTATACCCGAGCTTTCCCTGAGTAGAATCGATCTGTAGGCGTCTGCAGGCAATCTGATGGAACTGGGACCACACCATGTCGCTCATAATGGTGAATTCGATCTGATGCAGCGCATTGCTGAGGGCGTAATAAATGAGGACCCAGAAAACTGGTGTTTTCAAAAGTAAGCTCCATATGCATGGGATGACAATCCGGCACTGACCTCCATGCTTAACCTCTCCAACTGGAAGTCCATTCAAGATGCGACGCCCATACTGCACCTCAAGGCTTTCAGCTGGGGGCGGCCGACCTTCACCATGTCCGAGCAAAATCGCCGCAGAGTTATCCCGATTAAACGCACTTGGCCCAGCGAGGTAGCCGGGGTCCAGAGGTCCCCAATAGCATGGTGGCAGGTTGGGAATGAAGTCTGAAGGTAGCGCTGCGAGCTGTTGTGAGCACGGGGCTCCATACCAGGGCGGCGCGATTGAAACACCTGCAAACGAAGGCATATTAGCCTGGTTTGTCAGCTGCCATGCTGGGCCATAGAATATAGCCACCAAACTAGCCATGCGTCCCTCGGGATCATACCCAAAAACGTTGTAGTCGGCGCCGTTGGTGCTCATGTATGAAGGTGGAACTATTTTATGTTCTCCAGACAAAATATTCGCCATTTATACAACATCCAGCCCAATAAATTGCACGCGTCGCTGCCCTGTATGATGCCCTGTCCTGCCGCTTAGCCATGACACTCTGTCCATTGAAGTTTAGGGTTGTCACCTGCCTCCGAACTTCTGATGAAGATCGGATCCGCAACCGATTATCCTAAGCCTAATTCGAACACAGGTCGTTGTCGACCCTGCTATTTGCTGCTGGCTGTGACTGAGATGAATTGACAAGATATACACACCTCGGTGTTGTGTGAGTTGCACACTCGGGCCGTCATAGTGCAATGATCTGGCAATAATGATGGCGTGGGCCCTAGTGACTAACAGCTCAGGCATTGGAATATTAAAGATCCTCAAGGATAACTGGCGTTAGTATATATAGTGTCAGGAAGTGTTCGTTGCTGAACATCAGACGCCATGCCGTCTAAATCTGAGCAAGACACTTCCCGCCGTCTCACCCGGGCCACCACTGCTCTTCACCGCCAGGACACTTTACCTGCTGACGACCCTGTGTGGTCTACTCAGCATATGCCCACTGGACAGCTTGTGCCAATTCCCCCTCGAAACGAACCACACTTACACATTGTCCTTCAAAACCAGGAGTGTGTCTTGGAAGCCACAGAGGGGGAAAGAGAAAGATGCGGCAGGGGCATTGAATTTGATGACACTCAGCCTGAGCCGAGTCAGAATGAAAGCACTTCGGAGATTCTGCAGGGAGGAGTCGAGAATGCACTGGTATGTGTCTCTACTAGATGCATCTGCCATGCCCACCGCTCAATTTTGCTTCAGAATTAAACACAATGAACGCGCACGGTGGAACTTGAAGTGTACCAGGGCATATAGTAGATTTCACCCAGTAGTGATGGATGAGCCAACAGGGAATGATCCCATATGGCATGGGCTAGCCAATGTCGGCCCATGTGACCTGACTCATCCAGCAACCCTGGGTGGGCCGATGGAGG
>QOVE01001548.1:0-16738 GCA_003521275.1 Tricholoma sp. MG99
GTCACTGCGTAACAGCTATACTCCATATTAGATTGGTATAGGTAAAAAACATCATCAATGCACGTACAAAGTAAGTCATGAAAGTAGCAATTATAATGTCGCAGATTATGCTTAATCCGCCCCAGGCAATCTGGAATTATAACCAACATTATGTGCACATAAGCATGGTACATACGCAAGAAATATACCTGGAAAACGACAGAAGGGAGGCTTGGCCCATTGACTACAAGAGAGGCTGGGAATAACACTGCTCCTCCAAAAATGGTTATAAGGAATTGGATGAGAGCAAACTGATTGTATTGAGAATGATTTAAATCATCGTAATGAGAATATCATGGTAATCTCACCAGCATGATGAAAAGTGCAATTATCTATGAGCGTGCGAGGATACGGAGACGGTATGCATAAAATGATTGGACGACAAAGGTAACTTTATCAAGCATTAAGTCATCGTACTTGAATTTCGATTTGTAAAACCATACCAAGTCCTCCAAGAAGGGGAATAGCGAACCACAGTACGTCGTATATGATGTTGTATTGTAACGCAGAGACCGGAAGTGCAGGTAACAACGGCAGAAAAGGCAGGTTAGCATAGCTGCTGGTGGACAACACGACCAGAGAGCGGGACATGTATATGATGTCAAACAACAGAAGGATGGCTTGTAGCGTCTCCAGGAGGTAAATGCCATAAACTAGCACTTTATTCAGGGTCCTATCCTCTGGGAAAGCCAGATAATAACAGTCTAAGCGAGCCGTCAGGGAAGTGAAGATTTTGTTTTGATCCCCAGAGCTCAGGCTACTCACAAACTTGAGCACAGAGGGCACCGTAGAGACCCCAGTTCAACATGCAACCTAGATTCTGGAATATGGCTTGAAGACTGCGGAAAACACATTCAGGATGCAAACACTGACAAGCCAACTATATGTGCTGTAGGACACGCGTCAGCTTTGTGATACTACTCAACGGTAGAAAACGAAAAAGCTTACTCTTCAAAGATGAGAAAGCCTGCTGCCATTGGGTTGGGATCCATGAAGATAACGTTAACTTTTGAATTTTAGGAAAAGCAATCAGAGGGCGACAGAGATACTAGTAGCTCAGGCCCCTGTGGACCGTTGGCCACGGAGTGAGAGAAGTAGTCAGATCACAATTACCAAGTACAAGATATTGAGCCACGTTGTACCCACTGGCATGTACAGTGTATTGCCTTTTGAGAAAGCGGACTTCATTCATTCTGTCCCAGAATCACAATCGAAGGCACTGTCCGAACATTTAACACTGGCACATGCTTACTTCAATATTCTTAGGCTTACACCTCTGACGCAATAGATGAGTCCATACACGTGCAAAAGGCAGTTGAGGAGGACGGTGAGACGGACAACTTGCCTGGGTTACGACTCTCATATGATTCAACATATTACGGTGTAATAGGTGAGAGTGCGGCAGCATACAGGCCCCGGGTGTTTCGACGCTTGTTCACGCGCTCATGTACTAGGGAACAAACATTAATCTAGTAGCGGCAGTTGTGTAAGTATGAAAACCTTAGTGAGCCCTGTACACCCGCACCGACTCGAAAATAATCGACGAGTGAAACGATCAAGAAAGGGGAGGGGTTGGTAGGGATTCATAAGGATTGTTTCGTTGGGCGTGGACAACAATTCGGTACGGTGCGTGGTCTTCCTTCCATGTTTGAAGCGGTATCTGGAAGCCGTCTCGCCATTTCCTGATGCACCCACTCTCTTCGCCCGGACTACGCACTCCTCCGTCTCACCTCATCCCTCTTCGTCGGAAGCCTTCGACAAGGTCCGCGACAAGGTCCGATTCTAGTTGAAACTGTCAGCGATGTAGGCATGAATTGTTGCCTGAAGCGCCTCCGGGTGACCATACGGGCTGATCGAGGAACAGAGTACACCAGGCGGAGCATTATTGTATAGTACCTAGAAACCGGAAGATCTCCGTCTATCCATCTCGCCAGAAAATGCCGCAGTGGCAGTGGCTATGTAGAGGCACCGATCAATTATCTTCGCATCTATAGCCGAATAGCTGGAGCAGGCACCAAGAATTTTCGTCGCCGTAAATCCGTCACCGACATCAGACATATTAAGTACCGGTCAGCGTCAAATGAGACAGTGGGACGCTTGGGACGCGTGAGTGGTTGAGGTTCATTGAACAGCAGCAATTGGAATCAGGAGTTGAAGAAATAGAATCTTGATCTGAGGAATGCCCTCGCCGTCACGGTGGTGTTCGTATTCGGGCTCAGCCTCGAGGTCGAGCTAAAATCCCTATTTGACAACACGTCCATTTCAAGTGTAATAACGATAGCACTTGTCTTGTTCTTCCAGCCACGTAGAGTTCAAGTATCGCAGGAACATGTTGCCCAGTGATACTGCTTCGCCGTGCTGGTCCACAGGATGAGTTGGGAGATGGCTGAGTGGCTGAATCATTTGGGTATGCAGAAGAGGGGAAAAGTTTGCGTATGCTTGGAATTAGAAAGGAGAGCGGTTCAAGAGGATGAAGTTAGTGCCAGGATAGCGGGATCAGCAGAATAGTCGATGAAGCCAAGGGGCAGGTGGGGGAAAATTCCGTTGGGTGGGATCGTAGATGCGAGATCGCCATTGTGATGAGGACCTCTGTCGTTGGCTCGTATCACAGCCATTTCAATTGAAAATGCGCTCCCCACCCAATCCGGCGTCCTCCAGACACATTGAAAAAGCAGTGTTTGTGTAGAGTCTACGTGGAGGAGCACTAGAACCGAGGGATCCGAGTCCAGCATCCGCTGAGCGCTTGACTGAGACCAGGCGCCGCATGAAATTCTGGAAACTCCTCTCACACCAGAATGGTTGCACATTCCCGACTGGCTCAGACAGAGATTTAAATCTACCCGACCTCGTTGCGACGCAAGACGGGCTATCAGACGTGTTTCCCAACTTTGATCTACATCACCTATCATGATGGTTCAGATCTCCCCCGATCGGACGCCAAAGGCTTCAGAAACTACTTCAAGATGCGTAGCATTGTCAGCACTTACAACCATACCACAGTATAGTTCCTAATTCTTCTTAAGCTTTGACGACTTCATATGTGTTGCTGAAGGCCAGGGTACGAGATAAGCCTATATCCCAAATGGACGTATAAATGATCCGACTGTGTTCGATGCCGTCTGTCTCCGAGTCCAGCGTCTAAGTACGTTTTATCACTGGATTTAGGACCGTGACTACGTCGTTCACTTGCGGACTATACGTGAGGACCTGAGAATCAGTGTGAGTGCCGCTTCGATAATCCTGGATCCAAGGGCAATATGTACTCATAATACGTGAGGTAGGGAGTTTTCCGTGGACGATACTCTTCTAGCATTTCTCTGTGGACTGTTCGCAGATCGCAGCTAGATTCTCTTATATCTGCATTACGCCCCTCAACATCATCCCTCTTTCTGCCGTTTTAAACATTCCCTGCCGCTCATCGTAACTTTTCCATCTGTACTTCACCCGTCTGCTGTCGATGCTCAAGTTATCCTCGGCATCCGAAGCGCCATCTACAATCAGGCGTCGCCCTACATACAATGTATCCGATGTAGAGCCTGACGCTGAATGGAAAGCAGCTCTGAGGAAACGAATCGACGAAAGCTTGGGCTCTATGGCCAAGGGTGCCCAGGACAACTTTGAAGCTGAGATGAAAAAGGCGGTCAGTGTAGATGAGCAAATGCGCCGCACATCTGAATACTCTAACGCTATGGCGACCATTCGTAAACTGGCAGAGGAGGAATTCCAACTAGAGTTGCAGCGTGAACGGGAGGAACGCCGTTGGGTGGCAGGTCGAGGCATGGATCCTAGGTGGAATGAGGCTTTGAAACGAGAGCAGCAGGATATCATGGATAGTATCAAGGCGCAGAAGGAGACTTCGAGCTTGAAGACTGCTGAGCCGCCTGAAAACACTATCCCATCCACCGTCAGAAAAACACCTTCCATGCCAGTCCCAGAAAGACCCTCCTCGCCAAATGAGCCCGAACGGCAGAAACCTGAAGTAAAGAGGGAGCCCGAACGAGAGAAAGAGCGCGAGATTGAACCAGAGTCGCAAACGGTTCACAAGGGCCGTCGAGAATCTGATACCTACAGCTCAAAGCATAGGGACAATACTCCACGTATCTTGCGTCCCACTCCTAGTCCTGCACCATCCGAAGAAAAACCATCTCACGTCGACCCTTGGATAATCAGTAGCGTGTCAGATGAACCAGAGGAGTCCCTGAAGCGGCATCCTAACCAAATGAGGGGCCCAGCGGACAGGCCTTCAACGAAGGAACCCATTAACAGGCCGATGGACCATCCCTTACGCTCTTTGTCTAAGCAGCAACCCCATTCGTCTCAGAGAACAATACCAGAGACCCGGAAGCCAGCGATTTTCCCAGGGGAAGATGCACAACGTTCCTTCTCTGCGATGTGGGGTAGCACAGCCAGTATGAAACCTGCAGGCGCCCGTCCTTTCATAGCAGAAGCTATCCCTGAACGAGTTGATGATGCTGTGCACCTTTCAGGGAAAGAGAAGGGGCAAGAGAAAGAACTCCACTATGAAACCGATGGCACTCGATCCCCACCGTGTGGAAAGGAAAGGAAGCCGCTTTTAAATGACGATCAACAGCGTGCGGCCAGAGAACCCGGCCCTCTTTCAGACGAGTATTCGAGCCCAAGGTTTGCTAGCTTGTTGTCCAACCGCCCGCCTGAATCCCTAGAGGAGCCTTATTCAAGTGTAACCTCCAGCGGACCTCTTCGTCAAAAACCATCATATGCAGATGATCGCGAATATCCAGGAAGCCAATACTCGCAGAAGCTTCAGGTTCGGACGACATCCACGAATCATGCAGCGAGGCCTCACCAGGTTCCTTCGTCAGGTAGACCTGCCATGCGCAACACCTTTCCCAACGACGAGAGGGACAGAGAGAACTGGGACAGAGAGAGAGACTGGGCCGGGGGTGGAGATCGACACTTTGATCGATATAGCCCATCGCGCACAGATCCAACTCCCCCCGCTTCTAGCAATCGGTCAACGACACGCGACTACTCTTACATGCCAGATAACTACGACATGCCCGGGGCGGATCCCTTCCGTCGTGAATATGAGCACAACGCCACCTGGAGAGCTGCTCACGTGCTACCCGACAGTCCTCTAGTCGGAACATACTGTACTACGCCATCCGAAAGCAAAACCAGCCTCGCTCGTGAACCCTCATACCCGAGAAAGAGAAATGACATATCTAGTCCAGAAGGTGGGTTTATTCTCGGTGATTTAGAAATTCTCATTTTAAGGGCTGCTTCCAGATGTTTACCACGAGTATGAGTATCCAGCTCCCCCCGCAAGCATACCAATCAGTCGTCCGAGACAATCCCCATACGCTGAAGAGTGCCGGAGAGGATGGCCGGATCCACACCGACCTTGGGACCCCCGTAACGACAGGGACTATGGAGGATATCCGTGCGCTCCTGGCGGCTATCGTGACTCGCCGAATTTTCACACTTTTGGCGGTCGGGATTCTGGTCGTTCCCGCGATGATGATTCCCAGGAAGATGGTGCTTGGACTGACAAAGTGGACATGACGGTGGAAGAGAAGCGCATAGCGCCGGGCAGTGCTAGGATAGGGGATGGAGCGGCGGGAAGGGGCGGGAGGGAAGGGGGGAAGGAGACCAAACGGAGAGAGAGGGAGGAGAAAGACAACCAGGACGAGATGAAGCGGCAAGAAGAAGAAATAAAACAGAAAAAACTCGAAGAAGAAACCAGACTAAAGGAACAGCAATTAGAGCAGGAGGCGAAGAGGTTAGAAGAAGAAGCTGTACAAATGGAGGAAGAGGCCAAGAAGAGGGAAGAAGAATACAGAAAGAGAGAGCAAGAGGTCAGACGAGAAGAAGAAGAATACCGAAAGAGGGAGCAAGAGGTCGGACGAGAAGAAGAAGAACAGAGAAGGGAGGAAGAAGTGAGAAAGAGGGAGGAGAAGGCGAAGGCGAAGAGAATGGAGGAGGAAGCGAAAAGGAAGGAGGCAGAGAAGGAGGAGGAAGAAACCAGGAAGAAGGAGGAAGAAATCAAGAGGAAGGCAGAGTATGCCCGGAAGAGAGTCCTGGATGCTACACGGAAAGCAGAAGAAACCCGAAAGAAAGAGGAGGAGATCCGGTTGCGTGAAGAAGAGCTATGCAAACGAGAAGAAGAGCTGAAACGGCGAGAGGAAGAAGCGAGTTTGAAGGAGGCAGAGCGGCTTCAGAGACAATTTGATGAGGAGGCGCAGGAGAAAGAACGCATGGCTCGGCGTGCGGAAGAAAGGCAACGACGAGAACGAGAACAGGAGAGAAAGCGACAGGAAGAGGAGAACAGGCGACAGGAAGAAGCGAGTTTGAAGGAGGCAGAGCGACTTCAGAGGCAAATCGACGAGGAGGCGCAGGAGATGGTTGGTCATAAACAGCCTCGACATGGCCTGCAACCAAGAAGTATTGCAGTAAAGGTGATCTTATAGTTGTCCTTGTTTCCCCTACTGATACAGCAGCTATGCAGCAGGATGACATGGTGATATACCAGGGAGACACATTACCAAGGTGGTACTATGGCAGAGTGGGAAAAGTTATGCGCATAGATGAAGCTCAGCTAGAGGTCTATTATGATGGTAAACATCAGGGTGCTGTCAAGGATATTTCCCATTTTACGGCTATTGTAACGGGTACGTCTTCAGAAAGTCTCATAGCCCTAGGGTCATCTCTGACGCAAGTTACCTTTACAATCTTACTAGTGGACAAGAAATTGGAGGTACTTAATGATTAATCTATGTTCTATTTCACACTAATACAGCAATGTAGAACCATGACCATGCGATGTATATAGGACACGCCACACGGTACATGGGGTTCAAGAACATAGTTGGAACGGTTGAAAAAATGGATTCTTCCCGAACACAACTCAAATGGAGAGGTCGTCTATGGACCTTTGCGGCTCCTTCAACAGATTTTGCGGTTGTTACAGGCCTCCACAGTGCGTCCCTCCAAGTATATCGAATGCATATATTTATATAACGCAATGTCCTCCAGAGCCACTGCCTTTCCCTGCGATAGAGGATTCCTGGTCCCACGTTTCCGATAGTTTTCATAAAGATGATAGCTCTTACCAGAATATTGATAGGCAGCAGGGGAACACCGTGACGCACACGACTGCTCCAACCGATGGAGACTGGACTGTAGTGAACCGAAGTCGCCCTGGCTCAGCAGGATCAAATTGTAGCTCTAGTAGCTCGACGGGATCATATGTGCAGGTGGTGAGCAACCCGCATAAGTGACCAGAACTTACAGGTAGTCTCGATAAATGGATCATTTCTCCGCTGTCCTTGTCGGCCGTTCGCCTTTTAGACTGTTACATTCCTTTTCGATACTAGTGAATTCACTTACGACACAACAAATTGAAATCGGTCGTGTGCCGCCGAATACTGGTGAACTCACAATGATTATGGGTGGAAATAGCCGTAGCCTACTATCTGATGTTGGAGATTATGTATGAGACAAACCGTTTTTACTGAAGCTGTCAGCCAATCAGGTTAAGCACCACGATCATGAAAAGAATTCCTTTTATACCCGAAGAAAATAGTTGCAGGTATGCGCTAATTATGACAGATTACCCATCGTTTTGGGAGTTCGAAGTCTCAGCGGAACTTGAGCGAGCGCTGAAATTCACTGTTCGGTTGAGTAGGCGCCATCATGTTGCGATCGGAGTCAAAATATCATTCTGTTACTTCTATGTGTATGTCACCCCCCAGCTTAATCTCCGCCCTCGTCTTATGCGGAAGACACCATGCCTGCATCCTGTACAACGTCAGCAGTCGAAGCAATCTTGCGATCATGGCAATAGCAGTTCATTCAACTGAACATGAATCTAGAGATACGCATTGAACGAAGGACCAAGGTACCAGTCCTACATTCCGACATTTCGACACTTCGACGTTGATGGCAGAGGGCTGTGGTATTCATTGTAGGGTAAGCTTCTTCTCAGGTCCTCCATTAAGACTTTCTTCATTTATCAAGTTGACGTGTCTTCCTCATGGAGGCTTGGCATTCAAAATAACCAGCTAGCCTGCCATGTATGGGGCCGAATAAAAGTGTTTACTTTGGTTCAGTCTGTCTGAAATATACCCTTTTTACCCTGACCTGGCACTTCGTTATTGTGCGTGTCTGCCTTACAATTTGGAAATTTTCTATGTTGACAGTTGACAGCAGTTTTGCTCCATGTAATTTTGTAACAGCCGCATCTAATCACATCGGTGACGATGCATTTGACGAAACAGATATTTTCGTGATGCTAGTACCCAACAACGGCACTCTACATTCAAATCATAGATGTGGCGAAACACGCCAAGACAAATACGAGGTCGATGTTAATTCACTTTACACGCCGGAGGCTATATCTTTGATACTTGTACATCTGGAGCAATGGAGAGCCATTTAGGGTGCGTTTGTATTTTCAATTGACAGTTCTTACGATATCTGACTGTGGCTGGCTGTGTGTCCAATTTTATTTACCAGTTTTCAGTAACCACGTCATACTTTTTTTGTCTATTCTTCGATGCAGTGCATACGACAGTTATCGAGTAACGATGTGCTATCTGCCGCGATGGGCCCGGGCACTCGGAGAGATCAACGATTGGTTATCATCTATCAAACGTCAACTCTGATACGTCGAGTGCAATCTCCAACGACTGCAAACAGGGCAAGCTCGGCGCGCAGCATCTCAGTAAGTTAGTTCCGTCACCAGCATTCCTGTATTGAAACACATTTATGGTCATCTAAGGGCATAAGCCCCACAAGACATATGACAACATCAGCAAGTCGGGCTGTCACAATGGCGTTTACTTTGCGTAATGCCTTTTCAGTTCCTTCGAGTCGTTTGTCGTGTCGCAGTGTTCTAAACGATATGCAGTCAACCTTCCTGGCTTTCTTTATGCTCACTAGCCTGATGTGTAAGACACTCCGCCGCTGAAGCACCGCTCGTAAGCGCCGCCCATCAAAATGAGTCCGTGTTGTTCGCGTTCTTACGGGGACGATCTTCAATGTGTATTATATACTCAGGACCGCAGTAGAGAAACGGTCGACCGATGCCGGCGTGCATCATTCAACATCTCCCGTTCCGTGCCAGCTTTTCGCAGAAGGTGCGGCATGCGCTATGCATGATGCGGCACATGTCATCCCCAAAGCTGTTGCGTGGCGACGTATAGTTTGCAAGAATTCGCCAAGCATCCCATAAAACAATGCAAGGTCACCGCCCCGTGGGCGAAGAAGTGGGCATAAAGACTGATAATCCAGGAACACGGGACATGTCATGGAGCATGTACACCGAGA
This sequence comes from Tricholoma sp. MG99, assembly GCA_003521275.1. NCBI lineage: Eukaryota > Fungi > Basidiomycota > Agaricomycetes > Agaricales > Tricholomataceae > Tricholoma > Tricholoma sp. MG99. Next base: position 9,349 of record QOVE01001548.1, read on the forward strand.
CAGCGCAGTAGGTCTTTGTTCTGAAAATTTCTGCTTTGTTCTGATTTTATCTGTACGAACAGAAGGTGATGGCGAGGAAACCCATGTAGATATGTCCACGGGTTGACGAATCATGTCGTTCCGCAGCTCTCAAACCATATGGCAAGAGACGAAAGTTATACTATTATGGTAGGTACACCAAAAGAATCACTGAATATCTCGAATTATTTATGCAAGATCAGATACTGCTACTGTGTACGTTAAACGCTCGTAGCGGTGGCCGTTGGAGATGATGATGTACTGTCGATGATGCTCGTACTCTGACTACAAAACGGTTAGTCGTCAATGACTTTCAGGCAAGATGTGCTCACGTCCAAACAACAGTCGTGGTCTGATCAATCAGGAATGGAGACTGAGGGACAATTGTGTGGATAATTCGCTCCACGGTCAACACAGGTAGGCCTCTTCTTACGACGCTCTGTTCAAACACCATTCATGTGAGCTTGTATAGAACATGTAATCATAGAGCGAGTACAAACCGCTGAAGACACCAGAGCACACCCTAACACGAAGATAGTGGTTTTCGAGAACATCGATGTTTGAATATAGTCAGGACCCGATGCAACTTTTGTACACAGGATATATGTATGTCCGCTCTATTAAAGCAGTGAACGCCACAAATTCACAATGGTCCCTTCATATCCCTTTCTATGCCGACCTGTCGGGCTCATTTTGGATGAAACAAATCATCGATCATCTTCGTCTTGAACTGCCCCTGAATTTCATCTCCCGGTTTAGAAGTCAACGCACCTTGAGGCGCCTTATACAATCGTTGTTGACAGGTAGCAGAGTCAGTAGCCCCACGTAATCTGCATTTCTTCTCCGCCCTTCGGACCCGTCAAGGTACGCTTGTCAAGCTCTGGGAAAGGACTGTACCTCTCTGGACTCCTGAGGCGACGAACGCTCCTTGAAACCAAATGCTACAATGGCCGACATAATTAGCCGCTTAAAGCGCGACTACACGTTGCGCGGGGAATTTTCACCGAGGCTTGTCCGGATTCTTACAGTGCCACTTATATAAATTGACCTTACTTTTAAAAGACATCTAGCACTCCTCCTGCGAGTCATGTACCTAATTCCAGTCCTCGTTACTGTGAACCTCTTCGCCACTGCATACGCCGCAATTGGTCCGGTTTCTGACGTCCATATTGTCAACAAAAATATAGCGCCAGATGGCTTTACACGGTCGTGCGTCAATAATCGAATTCGATCTTCCTGATTCATTCCCTCATTTCTTGATAGTGCCGTATTGGCTGGGCAGACTGAAGGTAGTGCTTCGTTTCCAGGCCCTTTAATAACAGGTTTCAAGGTAGAAATATATGCAGCCTAGTTCCCGCTTCCCTTCAATTGATATATCATGAAGGGATCGACTTTCTTCCTGAATGTCGTCAATTCTCTAACCGATTCCACTATGCTACGGAGCACAAGTATCGTAAGTTCATTTTGCCCATGCTTGAGTCAGACATGCATGTATAACTATCCTTTTAGCACTGGCATGGTCTATTTCAAGAGCGCTCAAACTGGGCGGATGGTCCTGTCGGCGTAACCCAATGTCCCATCTCACCTGGAAATGCTTTCCTATACCAGTTTAGTGTTCCCGATCAAGCAGGGACGTTTTGGTATCATTCTCATTATGGTAAATATCCATTTGTCGTGTATGCTCCTTATAAGCTGTTGATTCTTATAACTTTAAAAGCGGCGCAATACTGCGATGGTCTCCGAGGTGCACTTGTTGTTTATGACCCGCTCGATCCCAATAGGTCTAGGTAAGAAGTGACGACATACGTATACTGAAATAGTCACATTGACATCATATCTGCTAGGTATGATATCGACGATGGTAAGGTGTTCATCACCTCGAAGGTAAAGATGTCATTGATTCTCCTGATAGAGTCGACCGTTATCACACTTGCAGATTGGTATGTCCACGACCCACACCTGATACTTCGACTGAAAACCGCTTTGTATGTAGGTACCATATCCCATCTCTTCAGGAAGGGCTTGTACCAACAGCCGACGCAACCCTCATCAATGGTCTGGGCCGGTATGCTACTGGTCCGACCTCGGCTCTGTCGGTTATCTATGTCATCAAGGGGTTACGCTATCGCTTCCGCCTTGTTTCTATATCCTGTGACCCTAATTACACTTTTTCGATTGACGGCCACACTATGGTAAGTCTGTTTTCTTGTGGGATGCAAAATCGTTGACAGTCATTCATGGGACCTTCAGACTATCATAGAGGTTGATGGCGTCAATGTCCAACCTTTGACAGTCGATTCTATTCAAATTTTTGCTGGGCAGCGCTATTCTTTTGTTCTCAACGCCAACCAGCCGATCGCGAATTACTGGATTCGTGCAAATCCAAATGTTGGCACCACGGGTTTCGCTGGAGGGTTGAACTCGGCTATCTTACGTTATGTCCTCGCCCCCAACGCAGATCCTACGACCACGCAAACACCCAACTCCAACCCTCTTCTGGAAACAAACCTGCATCCGCTGGCAAATCCTGGAGCCCCCGGGATAGCCACGCCTGGTGCTGCAGACGTGAACCTCAATTTGGCTATCCTTTTTGATTTCCAGAAATTGCAATTTACCATCAATGGCGCCTCATTTACGCCTCCAACGGTGCCAGTGCTTCTGCAGATATTAAGTGGTGCGAAAACTGCCCAACAGCTTCTTCCTGCGGGAAGCGTCTATGTTTTACCACCCAACAAAGTCATAGAACTTTCGATTCCTGGAGGCTCAGTGGGGAACCCCGTAAGTCTATCTTGCTACTATCTTGCCGTCTGCTTACGAAATGGTCGTCTTTATAGCATCCTTTTCATCTCCACGGGGTACGTTGTTAGGACATCATATTTTGACATTCTCGTTGATGATCTCATTTCCCAGCATACATTTGACGTTATTAGAAGTGCTGGCAGCTCGAGCTATAATTTCGCAAATCCTGTGTGTTTTTCTATCGTTCCTGCTGCAGGATGACAAGAGTCTTACCGGACTCCACCGACATAGGTACGCCGTGACGTCGTATCAACAGGTAGCTCTACCAGCGACAACACTACAATTCGATTCCGGACAGACAATGCCGGCCCATGGATTATGCATTGGTATGTTGTTTTGATCTTGAGAATGTTCATCTAATCATTTCACTTAGTCACATCGATTGGCATCTCAATATGTATGAGAGTACCTACTCTTTGTGTCGCGCATGATACTGACACATGTATAGCGGTCTTGCTGTGGTTTTCGCAGAAGATGTGGGCACTATCTCCACGGAGACTCCTTCCTGTAAGTCTCTTTTTTCCTGTTAGTTACTCCATCCTGATAATATTTGCTGCAGCCGCATGGAGTCAACTTTGTCCTATCTTCAATACGACGAATATAAATTAACGAAGAAAATTTCTTAATTAACTTGGTCAAGCCTCAGGCTCAATAAGATACTTATACCACTTTTATTAGATGGTTTGTCAATAATGCAACGCTGTTCACAACCAATACGCTAGTACATTAGTGAGGTCTACGAGGGTGGAATAGGGGACTTATCTCTGCATTCTCATGCATACCTGTACAGCTTTCGATATGTAAATTGTGATGCGAGCGATCATGAGCAGGACTGTCACGGTTGTCAGGCTAGAGCCTAGAAGGTGATCGTAATTACCGTAACGTTTAACGTTCAACCGCAGGTATACTGCTTTTGAGAGGGCCATTGCTGCGCATGGCAGTGATAACGAGGCCTTCAAATTTAGAAGTACTTCGTTCACAATAGAGCGTATCTGCAACGCTTTTTCGGATATAGAAGGATTCTGTTTTACGATTGCGGTAATCTGATTGGCCGACAGTCTGAGCCTCAGTAAAACGGTTGCAGAAACCATGACATAAGGCAACGGCAGTGAAGTAGGACTGCGGCTATGGAACCGATGCTGTGATAATACGAATTCGAATGATTCCACATAAAAGGCAAGTGACGTAACGAAAGGTGACGTCAAAGCTTGAAGGCGTGAGAGAGCTTATGGACGTAAAAGGTAATTCAAGGCAGATACTTGGTAACCGAAGTTTGCGTTCCGTATTTGTAAATTATTATTCTCAACCGTGACCTCGCTCTTGGAAGATACCAACCTCCATCACGAATTTGAAGATAATGACCCCGATTCGAGCAGGGAACTTCGAACTTTGGAAAATTTCTCAACACATTGTTCTTGCTCCACTAGCACGCTCCTCATTGCTCCAATGATTTCGAAGTTGGCGGTGGTCTTACAGCGGTTTCATGTACTTTGGGATGTAATCTAACCAGTGCTAAATATTGCTGAATGTCAGCCACTTGTGAAAACTCGTACAGGACTCTTCGTTAGTAGCTTGGTACTAAGCGACGTCGAAATGCCGCTACATCTCGAGGATTCTACGCATACGCTACCTCATCTGGACACAAAACAATTTATATGTACAAATTACGACTGCCACTGGCACGCCGGCTCACCCACACCAGAAAACAACCAACGGCAACACGAACTCGATACTCTTCAAGGCAGAGTGGCGGGCGCATAGTAGAAATGGAGACATACGGGGTAGGTTTGCTATAGTTATTCTGCATTTACTACAATCTGATACTCAGTAATAGTGGTTTCCAAACGGCTCGGCGAAGACTAAAGCTATGCATATATAACTCCGAGTTAGCGAGTTAGCGTGCAATGTTTCTTTCAAGCTTGAACTCGGAGCTGGTTCTCTAACTTCTCTTAATATTGTTCTAGCGCTTTCCCTCATCATCAATCTCACTCCACCAGGTACAATATTTGACGGACTACTTGGAGCGAGAGTAAACATGAAATGTACCGTCTGGTTCACACTTTTTTTTACTCGCTGCACAATACTTGTATTCTCTGTTCCCCCTTAGGGTCATGTGAGTCTTAATTCCTCATGAACAAGAAATACTGATTCCACCTTTCAAATAGGCTAACAGTGATATAGATTTTCAAGAACTGACCGTGTACTACGGTCGTAAAGTGCGAATAAAGGTTGAAAAGTTGAATAGAGGTGTTTTTATAGTTTAGAAACTATATCTTGCACCCCTACTGATCTACCAACGCAGGCTGGTGATATGCTTAAATATGTTGGGCTAAAGCATCTACAGTACTTCGGCAGAGTGGGGAAAATTCTTGAGGCACGAAACTACCATCCAGTATAATTCCGGCCGCAATGTGATTTTTTACTGCAATCCTTCTGAATTTTTGGTTCTTGATATTCGGAACGTGTGTACGTCCTCACAGAACACTATATGATAGGTTGTCTGATGCGAGAATCTCGACTATAGACCCACTTCAAGGCAAGAAACTGGAGGTATTTTACGACTAAACATACCCATTTCACTTACCCATCTAACAATACAGGCACAGAGGTAGAACGGTTATAACGGTTGAAAGTACAAGTGATCGCCAAATAACACTCAAATGGGATCGTTCAAAGGGAGGCGGTATCAAGGTGTTTAAGGTTCCCCAAAAAGATTTTGCGCTCGTCAAAGATACTAGTGCGCCCTTTCAGGTATATCAAATGACTTAATATCCGTCTGACGCAATGCCAGCCTCCAGAGTCATCCTTACCAGATAGTCACCATCATCCTCCACTCCGCTATGACCACATCGGGCTCTGACAGAGTACTTAAGTCTGCCAGTGTGAGTCTCATGACGAGCTGCAGGTATACGACAGTCATGATGTACAAATAAAGGTGCTCTTATGGTCGGGAAATATTGATCACTGTTCCCTCACTAATATAATGAAGCACAGTGGAAGTATGGCGAAATAAGGTGGGATAGAACATCTCTATTATCTCGGCAGGTGGGGAAAGTTCGAGTCGCGTCTTGGGGTAGAACAACGCTCCGGTATAGTGTCAATGAAGATAAGGAATTTAACTGTCCTCCCTCTCGGTTTTTGGTTCTCGAGTATAGGAAAGTGTGTACGTCTTCACAATGTACTATATTAATAGGGTTTTGTCTGATGCGAGATCTCTACCAGTCAAAGACAAACCGCTGGAGGTGATTTATGATTAATCAGTCACTCACACAACAATGCAGCAAGGTTGCCGTGCGATGTATATAGGATCTTTGGATCAGTACGCACGGTACAGGCATATGGCACTGGCATAGAGTTGGGAGGGCTCAGAATACAGATCCCCTGAAACGAAACTCATGTGGGATCATTCAGAGCACGGTGGTTCTATGTTCTTTACAGCGGCTCACTCAGACTTTGAAGTTGTTGAGGATAGTACGTTCTTCCAAGTCTATTGGATGAGCAGACGTCTAATGCAATAATGTCTGGTAGAGAAACCCGCGGTCAATCATCACCACTGACTGGTACTGACTCCAGTCTTCAGATCAAAGCTGGACGAATAGACAATGCAGTGGATGGAGTAGCATGCTTACTACATCACCTACAAATGCCTGCCAGGCTTAGGTAGGTCTAGCCAGCACTCGAGCTAATGGCTCCCGAGCACCACCCGCAAATTACACACGAAAGGAACGTGATGTTGTAGTACGCAGCTCCACTTGAAAAATAATAATACAGTCTTGTACATTCATCCAACGCTGCCCTACCCCGATCTTCTGCTCTGCCTGTACTGTAAACTCAAACTCGGAGAGTGCATCTGAGTCAAACACCAGTATGCTCATGCCCCCAATTGAAGGTGGAAATCCCCATCTTCTGGGCTGCAATTAGAGGCCATCCATTGCAGGATCAGGGAAACAGCCCTGTGCACTGGTTCTGAATATGTTCTGGGTTGAGGATGTCCATGAACATATATGGAGAGCAAGTAGTAAGAACAATGGGCCATATGATGATGCAGAATGAGAAGTGAGAGTCACCTGGTCCAAGTTGATCTTGTTGCTACCAACATTACTTAGTTCAAGCACCAACTACTATCACTTACCAAGTGTTTCACCATGATTTACTGATCACTAAATTACACCACATCGACTACAATATTATACTGATGGCATACATGGTCAAGAAGATGAGGTTCATGGCTTCCAGAAAATCTAATTATCTAAATGAATGGTGAGGATGAAGCAACGACGAGCCCCCATGTCAAAAAGTACCTAGTCTTTCACCACCATGTCATGCAAAAATAACGCTGTTGATGGCAGAATTCTGTGATCCGATGTCGGCATTTGACGAGGTGAAGTTCATTTTTGTGAAATCATTCATTGATTGAAGGTGCCAAAGATAGCACAGTTGTCAGCACTTGAATTCTGTCAATGAAATGTCACGGTGAGCTAGAAAACCACAAACTGCTCTATGATAATGGTAAAACTACTCTCAGTCTATTGTATATATATATTGTTACTATTATTGAAAAAATGGGAAGCAT
>QOVE01001555.1:0-11900 GCA_003521275.1 Tricholoma sp. MG99
TTATTGATACCTTTCATGAGGTGCTCATCGCGCAAGGTTTTCAACGGGTCGAAAATGTTGAATAACTCCGAGTTTGTTGTTCGAAGTGAGGATCCACTGGGAATAGAAGATATGTACCGGACCACTGCTCGCAAGATAGTCGCTGTAGCCCTCCTGCCTCGAGCGATCTCCGAGTCGCGTGGAACGTCTGCATTCATGAAGGCCTCACAGAAATAAGGCATGTCAGCGATAATTAGGACCAGTAATGGATTATAAGGGCACTCACAATGGCAAAATGTCCAGCCTCTGCATGGTCCATATGTATATCATGTGCGATATAGGTGACAATTCGATGAAGAAAGCCATATGCTCGGTTCAGCCTGAGTTCATGGAATGGCGGAACGACATTCAGCCATTCAGAAGAAGCCGTATTCTCGAGGAGCCATAACTCTGCTCGAATACCATCGATCGTTTCCTCAATCGGCTTTGTGTTAGTCGAAGGTGCCGAGTGCCGAGTCGCGTAACGCTGACTCGGATACGGTGAGAAAGGTAATAGAGCTACAGTTGGCTTTATGAACTATTGTGGGTCAGTATTTTTACACCAAAGGAGATGGTGGACGCACTAGTGCAACACCGGTTCTGATTCTGCGAGTTGGTCCCAGGATTCGACCAGCAGCAAATACACGCCTCAACATCGATTGCGGATTACTACATAGTACATGCAAAATTTTGATGACATAATCTTAGTGGATGCCACGTGCATGCGTGTGCGTGAGAACCTGTTGATAATTTCCATTTCCGTCGCGCCTCGTTCAAATCGGAACAATTTCTCCGCTTACTTGTCTCCAGACTCGGAACTCGAACAGTCGTTGGATTTGTTCTTCTCATCAGGATTTTCCTCTCGAATGATAAATTTCCGGGCGAGTGAATGTTGCTCAGCTCAAGTTTGCGGCCTTTGAGGTCTCATTGGTCTCATCCTGACCGCTAGTAACGCACCTACCGGTCCTACATATAATAGCGAGGACTCGGATGTTATTTCATTTTCAGTTAATTAGAACGGTGCCTTTAATATGTGTGGATATATCATTGTCGATCATTACAGGTACTGACATCTGAGGTAACCCTCTTCGAAACAGCAGACGGACAGAAGACGCTAGAAGACGTAACCACTAGCCAGTGGACAGCGGGGTCCATGAAAATTCCCCATGCTGGCATGATGCCTACCAACCTCAAGGACATAAAAATCATTTCGCTTTACCTTCCATCCAACAAGGGTCGTCGGCCTGTGAAGCGGAGCCGAATAGAACTTTGGTTAGCGTAAAAATCTACATCGTGGCAAGGGACCTATATAAAAAGTGGACCTCTAGACTCTGGGGTCGCGCCTACTTTACTCGTTCCCCCAACATTTCTTTTTTTGATGTTGGAAGTCAGGAAGACTCTTGGAGCGTTGCTGGTCGGTGGACTGGTCGCGTCGGTGTACGTGTCTCGCTCTTCTTCCTTTTTCGTCCATCTGATTTACTCCATTCATACATCGACTCAGCTTTTCCGGGATTGTCATCGTCCAGACCTTCTCGTACTTCAAAACTTATTCTCGAGACTCGACAAGGTTGAAATTGCTGGTATGCCGCTTATTTTATAATGCTGGCGAGTTTACTGATGCTTTGCTATAGGTCGCTGCTGTCTGGCAGGTACCCCCATATCTCACTTCATATGGTACTGATGGCTGGTGTAAAAAGCATCCTCGACTTGTTTCACACAATCTTCGTTGGCATGTCCTTGTGGGATTATCTGGTCAGATATTTTGGAGTCGTCTCCCGAGCCGACTACGTTCCATGGTATCATCAATACTCAATTCGTTTCATGTAATTCTCTATATCTGACGAGTGACATACAGGAGTCTTGCAGTGCGTTCTGATTGATATATTCGTTTATCTCTACAGTGGATGACATGGTGCCTGGCATAGTTCACGATCGCAGTTACGGTATATGTCTTCCATGTCGATGCAATCACGAGCTATCTCTGACTACCCTTCTGCACAGGCAATCCTCACATTTCTTGTCCATTGGTTCGTGCTTCTCTGCTCTACATGCTCTCTTCTCACTCGCGAGGTATACCAGCTTTTTTGTGCACAGAATCTATAAGCGTCAGTTATGTGTTTCCTTTCACAACCTTCGCTGAGCGCTAACACGATGAATGTCCTCAGTTAGCATGGGGAATTATTTTATCGCAGTTCCACTCGTACGTCAAGAAAATATTTTTCTCCATTGGTTCAGGATTGCTTACTCAAGTGCTACGCTTCTGATAGGGTTGTATTGCTATCGCACGTCTAGGTAAGTGTTGTAATCGCTCATCATTCACCCTTGTTGAACCCATTTAGGTTCTGCATGTCGTATGTCACATACTTCCCTTGACGTCTATTACGCTTACCCACTACTCTCGTATCGTCAGTCACGACGGGTAAAATGTACAGATCTGGTCAGCTCATCGGGGAGGATATTGACATCCTCTAATGTACCTAGGATTCAGCTTCGTAGTCTGAAAGCATTCGTCTCGCAGTCCTCCGTGAGTCCCCAGGCAGTATATTGCAGCCATGTCATCTGATCGCCCCGCATCAGTGGTCATTCACATTAGGACTCGGTCTTTCCTCCCTCCTGGATGCCCTGATCACCGGATTTTTATGCTACCTGTTGAGCACCGGGCGTAAGAAGAACTCGAGGTTCGTACTCTAACCATTCATTCCTTCATCAGCGAATTTACTTATTGCCTCGTCAGCATGAATCACATTCTGGACTCTATTATGCTCTATGCATTTGAGCTCGGAGCTTTGACATCGTAAGCATCTTTTTGTATCCCCACTGTTGTCCGCCATTTCGACCTCTTATTTTCCCATAGTGCTGCCGCTGTTGCGTCGATGGTTTTCGTGAGTTGAACCGGTCCAGCATAGCTGTCCGACATTCTTAGCTCCTAATCTCATTGATTTAACTCTCAAGTGGCTCGCTATGCCAACCAACCTGATATTCATGGGTCTTCACTTCGTTATTGCCAAGTGTATGCTTCACCTCTGCATATTAGAGCTCCCGTTCTGATCCCATGTCCGCAGTTTATGCCAACTCCCTCTTGGCTACGTACGTTGTCATCCCTCCCCTCTTATGCTCACTATTAACAAGCTTTCAACGCAGACTGAACACGAGGAACCACCTCAGGGCACCTAGTCGATCTCCGTCTACCTCTGGAGAACGCATGTATTTCCCAGAATCACGACGTGTCAGCAAGAGAATTTCCGTAAGTGCTTTGAGTACCTGATATACATAATGCCTAGCACTGAACTAATCATCAACTTCAGGGGGGCACAGAAATAACAAAAGTCGGATCGGTAAGCCACAAGTCTAGTTGCTTCTATCTCTTCTGATGCACGTTTTTATTCAGCTCCAAATCAAGATCGAAGAAGTCACGACACGTACCATCGACGCTACCAACTACAAGGATTCCAAGTTGATCCCGTGTCACCTCGAGGTCTGTTAATCTCTTTTGTGTGTAAATAGGCAATATATTTGGTTTGGGTATAATAATACGGGCTAGAAAAATTTTGGGAATCGGGTCCAAATCGTTATTTACAGCATTCGTTTACACTACGCTCTTTTAGAATTTTAGATTTACTGAAAGTCTGTAACTCCTCGAATAATTTCATGTATGGTAAATCTGTTCTTGAAATGCATCATTCCAGGACGTTGTCAAGGGTCAAATACCCGATATGTCGGAATGATAATTCACGTATGTACCAGTATGTACCTTGGCGCCACCATCAGAACCCTGACAGAAGGCACGGGGCCAGAACATTTCCTGTGGCTGTGATATCGATACGGTATACCGCATCACGAACTACGCGTTTCAACATTTCAGACACCCCAACAAACCGTGCATGAGAAAGAAAAGATATTATCAGATTATATTACTTATGTATATCAAGCAGTCATAACATTGCAGAGAAACCTGCGAAAGGCAGTCAAAGCAGAATATCCGGAGGGAATCAAACACAACATCCCGAGCAATCAAACTTCTAGTCCCTCCCGATCATCTTCCGCAAGCAACCCGAACCAGACAGGCAGGGCCGCCCAAACCTCCTCCCTCGCCCTCATCGTAGCCCCTGCAAAATCCAATTTGCACGAGTCACACAGCCGCAGCGCGCACATCTGCACTCCGTCCGAGAAATCCGTCCGAGAAAGCATCTCTACCATTTGCACAAGTGTGTGCAGGGCATCCGCGTCACGCCCACAGGCGATCCCTCCAACGGACCGCAGCACATTCAGCATGATGAAGTAGAACGATTCGTGGCACGGCCGCGAGGGGTCGTTGTCAAGTTGGTAGATACAGCCTCGTGACGGGACTCGTGCTTGTAGTTCTGATGCGATGAATGTGGCCAAGGACTGTTGTACAAGCTCTCGTCCCCGTAGAACACGGAAGAGATGGGTGCGTGGGAGGCTGACAGGCGACTGCGGTAACGATGGTGGTATAGCAGAAGGAAAATCGAGGGAGTCGGCCAGGTATTGGTCGAAGTCGACAACTGGCTTCGGGGCGCCGAACATGATCTTACTGGGCCCGTACCTGCAGAGGTCGTAGAACGCGGCGGGGAGCAAGGAGGGGAGGTCGAGATCGAGGGCGAGTTCGATGACCAGGACTGGGTGAGCACAGAACTCGCGGGGTATGTAGTGACCTTCAGCGTTTGTAGCAGCTTGCTCACGATGGTCCCAGCCAGCAAGGGTAGAGGGCCATTCAAGCTGGAGACGCCGAAGACAGAGCTCTCGGAGATGTTGGACGAGGTATTTTGTTGAGAGGCGTAGGACACCAGCAAGAGCTGGAAAGTCTTCTGCGCGAGGATCGGGAAAGTAGCTATAGTGATACATAAAGTGTCAGCCGCCGTCAGGATCTCGAACAAACCAAGTACATACAGGCCATCGTATAGAGCACGCAGAAAGTAAAAAACATCGGAAGGACAGTCGTATAGCTCGAACCAGAAACACCCATCGATCAGCTCCTGGTCCTGTGGCTGAGGAATGGAAAGCATGCCATTGAAAACATCGGAATGCCGCTCCAGTTGTCCTCGGTGCACTTTGAATGCAGCCTGACCAGCGATGATAATGATGTTGCCGTCAAGGAACCAGAAGTCAGAACGGATAAGGCCAGCGACGTTTACCCCCATATTGAGACCGTGAACAACTGAAGAGTCGGAAGAACGAAGGAGTATCGCTGCAAGTCGTAGAATATAGGAGGCGCCATAACCAGTGGAATTGGAGGCTGGCAAAGTATGGATATTAAATATTTGAACGACGCGTGACGCCCTAAGATGGCGCCGTTAAATATATGTCAACAGCGCATTCACGCCGCAGCGGCCCGCCACCTTTGGTTTCCCTCCTATTGCCCTCCTATCGCTCTTACGTATACTTAAAGTATACTCAGCTTGCAGTGTGCTTATTTGGCTTCGGGTTCGTTGGTCTGCATGATGCGGATCATGTCTCGACGGCGGGACCGACAGTGGCATCCGACGCACTGGCCCTGTATCTTGATTCTCGCCTGTATCATACAATTACACCGTGACCGTCCATGGGACATATATCATACATTAGCGTGGCTGGCTCACGAGGCTAAGTATCAAGAGGAAGTGGATCCTGCGCCATCGACGCCTACCTGTCTCGTCCAGGGCTGTCGCTGTTGTTGATCGGGCGCTACTGTGTTTACACACGGTTCGAGCGTACGATTCTAGTACATGGGAAGATGTCGAAGTAGATTATGCTCGCTTCATCATACTTAGGTGTGATCCTTACTCTTCTGCTGTTGATTTAATATTCATATAGGCATAATAGCCGCAACCAACACTGGTAGGTCATATATGCATCGAATATGTACGCTCTCAAGATCTGGGACCGAGTCGCTAAAGAGACGTAGAACGCCAATACTGTCAACATCAGTCGTCCGCGGCCGAGTTCCAGCAACGCCGAGCGAAAGATGGTGCTACCCTTCTCCGTTGAATCCATCATGGTTGCTATCAATCTGAAGGACAGTCCTGGACAGATCATTGCGTACTACCAACTAGGAACGTGTCCTAACAACATTCGTGTTGGCGATCATTCAACCACTTTGGTACTCCTGTCGTATCTGGCATCATCCAAGTTTTCAGGCGTATACGCAGCGGCATGGTGAGCTTCACTACACTACAGGTCTGGGTGGTTCAGGCCCGAGCTGATATACATATCGCAAATACGTAGCGCTCGTCGCACCAGTCAGGCCTACGGCGAACCCCTGAAACAAGCATCACACCACCGTTGCTGACCATCCAGGCTACTCGTACATGATGGTGAACCCGGAAGCTGGAATTTGATACATAGTTTGTTCCAATTCACAAGGTCGAATCTCACCAGCGCATGTAGTCATGTAGACACAAGTTCACCCGGCATCTTGAACATGACTGTATTACCTTCGATCCTGACGTGCTACGCCCTAGACCCTCACAACGCGACCCTGATCTGAATGGGATGTATTTCCACGGAGGTTCTGAAATAGAAGAAGGGGATAGATTCTGCTCGGGACGCTGTGCTAGTATGTGACACATGTTTAACTTTTTAAGTAAGAGCCAGCCTTCAGAAATTTGAACCGTCACTTTCTAGCTAATTGAGAAGAACATTATCATACATAGAGTCTCTGTGAAAATCATTGTTCGACGGCGTAGTATTGTATTATAAGCGACTCAGTCAAAACTGAGAATCCGTCTATATCTATAGCCTTACGTCTGCACCTTGATATTGAATTCAGTGTTCGTATTCAAGGGTTGAAGCGACATTGCATCAGGTTAACGGATATTTTATTATTGGCTAGAACATGTGCGGCAATCCATTAAGATGATCCACAATACGTAAGTTGATGCTTGGCTTGGGAAGTAATCATGAGTGTACAGCATCCTAATAATTAGTAAACAAAAGTTTTCCCCAAAGCGGGAGAATATAACACAGGCTCAGATAATTTGTAATTCGTAGTACTGGTAGATAGAGAGGCAGTAACCGACCTTCAAACTTCACGGACTACAACGTGTAGATTTTCAGGTTTCTTGCCATCAGTCTCGCTGCCACCTCTCGAATTACCGGCTTCAAGATCGTCCCGCGTTGTCGTAGAATGGAAATCTTCCTCGAGGCTGTATGCCTCATCCTGTTTAAAACAAAATATTAGATGCCGCACACAAACCAGAAGGATTAAGGACTGACCCCATAAATGGCCGCATCACCAATTGCCAAGTCCTCCTCAGACATGCGTAGCGGTATGCGCAACACATGTTTGATAAACAGCAGGATGAGCGACGTCCAGACGATATTCCATCCGATGATGAAGAATGCACCAACGAGTTGCCTGAGTCGCAATGTAAAATATTAGTCGCAGCGAGAACCGTAGTCGAGATAGTAGACTCACACCCAGACCTGTCTGCCGTTTCCCTCTATGGCACCACCAGGATTCGTTATCCCAAATGCCGTGCTGCCTTGTTTGGTTGCGAAAATACCAACAAGGAAGCCACCGGTGACACCAGCGACAGCGTGTGTGTGGAATATGCCAAGACAATCATCTACCTTCCGGAATAGTGATAGTTTCTTCCCCATAACGTTCATCGACACCCAAGGGATTGATCCTGAGCAGAGTCCGATAATAATGGCACCCCAGCCAGCGACCACACCAGCTGCGGGAGTAATGGCGACGAGACCAGTGATCATGCCGTTCACTGAGCCGAGGACTGAGACCTTTTTGTAGACGACCATATCCAATATTGTCCACGTTAAGAGCGATGCGGCAGTAGCGATGTTTGTGTTCAGCACTGCGGCACCAGCGTCAGGACTGGCAGTGTATGGGTCACCGCCGTTGAACCCGTTCCACCCAGTCCAGAGAATACCCGCGCCAATCAACACGAGAAGAATGTTATTGGGTCTGGAGTCACGGCGATCCCTATCTATCCGTGGTCCGATCCAATATGCTCCCACGAACCCGGCGGTGCCCGACGAAAGATGAATTACGTAGCCACCGGAGTAGTCGATAACCCCTAACTTGAACAGGAAACCACCAGCCCATAGACTAAACGCGCCGACCGTGTAGGACAATGTGAGCCACAAGGGTACAAAGACCATCCACGCCAAAAAGTTCATGCGACAGAGGAAGGCACCGGCCATAATGATTAGAGTGATGGCTGCGAAAACGAACTGGAAGTAGACTATTACATGACGGAGGTTAATCACAAATTAGATTAAAAGAATGACGTGATGGCGCACCCATGGTAGATAGGGGGAAAGCGCTAGATATCCCAGAAGTAGGCAGTAAAGACTGCCTGAGCTCCTCATTCATCGTGACGACCACACCGGGACGACCGACGAAGGGTAACATTTGCGTCCCAAATGACGCCTGGTACGCCCAAAGCACCCAACATATCAGGACGGCTGCGAAGGCGTAAAAGGCCATGAACGCCGAGTTCACGGCCCACTTTCTCTTCACTATGCCGCCGTAGAGAATGACAAGGCCGGGAATACTTTGTAGGGCGACCAAGGAGGCAGCAGTCAACTGCCATGCGTTGTCACCATTGTTAAGCCAGGGAGGGGCTAGCGGGTTTATCGTGGTCGAGTTCATGGTAGGACACTGGCAGGCTCGCTGCAGAGCCGAATAAGTTCACGGCTGCGGTCAAGGTGAAGGGTCGATGGGCTTACTTTAGCAGTTCTATAACTTAAATATATAAGTCAGAGCCGCAGACCGCGTTTTGGTGAGTCGCTTACGACAGGGGCGCTGGCGGGCGGGCGGAATGAGGCACAACAAGGTGGAAAGACATATTTATCTCGCTGTGGCCATTCCTTATCTTTGACGTTATCGCAACTTTTTTTCTCGGACACCTGTCGTTTCCTTTTTGGGATTGCCCCTTTTTAGCTGAGATGCCGTCAATCGGAAACATATGTCATTGATCTAGATTCTAGGTCGTCAACACCGCTGGATTACCGCTGGAACTCCTCCCGAACTTGTCTCGGGACTTCAAGTTTGCAGTAATAGAATGATCAGAGGCGTTTTTGCTTCCGTAACGGTCGATCTGCATGTATGTTGTTTAACTGTAGTTGTGATAGCATCGAAGGGTTTTGCTCTGATACTAAACCTTTTACGTATGCTGTAGAATATGTCAACATAGGTGATTGTTCCCACGCCTGCAGGCGGAACGGGAATCCCGAACGGGGATGGAATCCTCCGGGCCGACACGGGCTTAGATGTACAAAATGACATTTAAAAAATTCGTTGGACTACGCCGCGCTTGGAACGAATGACCCTACTTGCATAACTGATATACAGACCCTACTATACTTACCGTGGAAACTCTGGAAAGCTGGAGCCTGGCTCCAACCTGGCTCTGTATACAACCATAATCATGGTGTACCAGCTGACTCTGTTGCTTTGGTGACCAATGACCACCGTGGTGACCGCTGGTCGTAAAACGGTGTCCTAGCCTGATATATGTAATTGGACAGAAAAGCGGAAGGCGTGTGGGAGGTGGGAGGGCCATCAACGGAGATCTCGGTGGTCAGTAGCCGTAGAGCAAACCGCACCAAATAAAGCAATTTAAAGAAGAGCGCGATTTGGGATACAATACAGGGACGGAGCAGATCATGTTGACGCTAATTTCGACTCCAAAGAACAGCATTTGCCACGCAAATAAACCAGGCTACGCAAGCCGCTTTTGAGCCATTTACTGGAGAACTCGCGCGTAACCTGCGCAGAACCTACCTTATCTTGGGTGATATATTAGTATGCACCAGTAAATATGCCACCGCGCAGAAATGCGCGTGGACAGGCACATTACGGGGTTAAACCAGCGTTAGCCCCCGCCTTCTGCAAGGTTCAACCGTTCAACAGAGATACGTAAAGAGGAACTCGGGCCGATGGTTAGTAGTTACCATCACTGTGTGGTGAGCAGATGCGTCTTCATGGGCGCTCTGCAATGCTACCGTTCACATGTCTTGTCCATTCGTCGCGACTCGTGACTGCGTACAACCGGATTTATTAGCTGCGTTTTCAAGAGTAAAATCCAAGTCAGCACAAATAATTATGACCAGGACACGATGTCACGATCAAATTTGCTGCATTTGGGATTAGGGGCTCGACAGAGTGGACCCACCTGAATGGCAGTGAACGTACATAGGTGCTAGTAGATCAGCGCCGAATTATTCTAAAACTCGCAGCCTGGCGTCGACGATGCTCGAAACATTCCTCAACCGTCCTTTTAAAGTCCTTCTCAAACCAGGTTTTCTTCAACATTAATATTTATTCAAAGCAAACCCATGGACCATCTTCACAATCGCCTCCCACAAAACCCACCCTCTCGACAAAACTGCCGCCTTCCCACACGGACTCGGAATAGGCAACAACCACATGTCCTTACCTTCCGCATTCTCGAACTGATCCACTGCTACAATCAGGCAGCACAGCACTTGGCATTTACTCCGCGCAATCCTACCGAGCGCACGCCTATTGTATAAAGCGTCGACTTTGAGCGCCGCGTAGCCGAACTCCGCGACCGTGATCTAGGAAGCATTGTGGTCGAGACAGTGGACACCCTGTAGTTGTATTTGTGCGATTGTAAGGGCGTGTGGGGCTGTAGGTACCGTGATTACTGACTGACCACTGTGACTAGTGGAAGAGGATCGGGCGAAAGGTAGAGCTGCAGCCTGCTCGCAATTTTACTTATTCCAATTTGCAATGATCGTCCGATCGATGCGGATAAGCCTAGATAGGCCTAGATAAGTATAGGCTGCATAGATAAGATAGTGGTATTAGTAATTTCCAATGTAGATGTCACAGGGTCTGTTCGAGATTCGAGATCGTCTATTTTTAGAATCAATCCGTCTTATGAGAGAGATAATGAACACGAGGTTCAAAGGATATCTTCTGATATGGTATATAGAATCAAAGGCTCGGCGCTTCGATGCGAAAACACATCAGGAAGAAATGACTTCCGAAGAATACGAACAAAACTCATGGCACGGCAAAGAACTTAGAAGTTGCGTCCCCCTAGTGGCAAGTGGATACTAATATGCTTCCTGTGTCTTGACGGCACACTTCCCGCG
Organism: Tricholoma sp. MG99; assembly: GCA_003521275.1. Classification (NCBI taxonomy): domain Eukaryota; kingdom Fungi; phylum Basidiomycota; class Agaricomycetes; order Agaricales; family Tricholomataceae; genus Tricholoma; species Tricholoma sp. MG99. The sequence continues at coordinate 11,104 of QOVE01001555.1, forward strand.
TAGACTCGGACACATGACACCATCTTGTCTCCAAGGGGGACCCGGGCCGTTGTTCCCGGACCCGAGGTAGGGGGGGTCTGAAGGGCTTAAATTTTTTACTATTTTTAGCCCAAAACGCAACACATTAGGGATTTCATTGACGTTGCTTCAACTTCGAATGTCTTACACATTCTGAACGCAATAAAAATGATTTTTTTGGCTCACTCCTATGTGCTGGTATCAAAACGCAACATTTACCTTGACACCAGTGGTTCAATGACAAAGACAAAAGTAGGCTTTTAAAGGCTTTCAACTATTTCAGACATGTAAAGTGCTTTTTTAGTCCACAGCTCGCATCAAGCCCTGTTGTAAATTTTCCTTGATTCCGTCAGATTGCATCTCATAGCTGTGCTAGCACGACATGGCCACTCTCAACCCCCAACAATGCTGCCAACCTTGACACACTTCAACTTGATGAAGAGAAAGCCCTCAATGAATGCGAGGCTGTGGAGACAAGTTCTGAAAGTGAGACAGACAGTGAGGGTGACGAATAGTGCTGTGCCTGGCCCAGCCTGAGGCCATGAGTCATCAGCAAAATCAAGAATCAACTTATTTTACTTATCTTGCTTAGAGCCTGATTAAGGACATTAAGTGAAATAAGTCCGTTTTTTTGCTTAAAATTTTGAGGAGTTAAGTAGATATAATAGAGTAAGTCGAATAAGGAGATGTGTAATCACATTAAGATCCATAAAATCTTGTAAGTAAATTAAAGCCTATTTCTGTACATTAAGTCCATACAAACTCATTACAAATTGTGA
>QOVE01001558.1:0-16276 GCA_003521275.1 Tricholoma sp. MG99
CGGCGGCACAGCCTTGGAACCCCAAGCGCCCGTAGCACTGGATGGGCCCAGATTAGCCCACATAGGCCCGAAGTACGTCACGATGCATCGTTCCTATCATCATGCTCCCGTGTTGTTTGGGTGGACCTTCATAACTGCATAAACAGCTCGACTCTACTAGGAATGTCGATGATCAGTGACCACTCAGCTCAAATTTCTGTTCAGTGCAATCTTGGTTATGAAATTTGTTTATGCCGATTCTGCACTGCCTCGAAAACTTTCCGGGAAATCTGTCAACCCACGTCGTTCAATTCACTGCAGCCTGAATGATATGTCTAAAAATATCCCGTGTTGTTGACAGCTTGTGACCTGAAGCGAACAATCTTGTGGCTGAAATCCAAGAATAAAAAGCGCCTGCTTCAAATTCCCCCGAGTAGCCACTTTTCGAGCGCCAAAATGAAGTCACGAGTCACGAGTAGCACACAAAATCAGTATGTCCTTCTGTCAAAGCATCACCAGTCTACCGCTTGTGTATGACTGAACAAGGATATATATGAGTAGTAGAATTAGATAAATAGCGCGGAGCTGACTTTCTTTTCACGGTGAGGCGGGTATCTATCCTTACTGCGCTATTATTTATTGATGAGCGAACAACTGCCTACTGAATGGGCATAAAATTACACGCCTTGATTACATATGGGACATGATCCCCATATGAGTCATTCAGGTGAGAAGCAAACCTTCAACTGAACAAGTTGCACAAGGCTACGACAATCGGTGTAATGTGATGACCAACGAATGTGTTTTTCGAGGGTTGCCCGGCTTCGAGCTCATCGACACGTGGGGTAGCTTTACACCATAATATGTAGACGCGCTTAAAACTTGCGCTACAAAATTTTTTGAACACTCGCAGCAGACTTGCTACTAAGACCCTATTCGGGCCTAGATGATATACCATGTATGAGAAAGTTTTAAGAAGATTGTACTAGTGGACATGCACTCACTACATGCGTTCAGGACCACAAGAGTCTAAGCACCGAGAACCAATGGTCTTGATGAGCGGAATAGAGCCCATTAGAAGCGAAGACCGAGATAGTCTGATATACATAGTTTTAGATAGTGAATACTAAAAACGAAGTTGGTGAGCATCGAAGTAGTCGAGACTGCCAAAACAGGAGGTAACCTATGGTTCGGGCCAGCTTCGAACCGGCAATCATCTACAGACGAATTAGATGTAGCAACATTGACTTCGGGGGGTTAAATGACTTGGTCCCGGTTCGGTCACGTCGCATGATGACCGGAACCCATTGACGTAGTTCAGCTGCACACACCAGGAGGAAAATCGACAATTCCTAACAGCCACCTAGTCTGTTAGTCCTCGCCTTCATGATGATTTATGATTCGTGGAATGATTGTGCATATTTGAGCCATTCGAGGTATACAAACGGCAGGAGTCTTCCGGTTAGCAGTTATCTTCCAGAAGTCTGAAAAATAGGTATGCAGGGTATGCCGATCGCGAAGGGCAGAAGTGCTCGCAGAGGGCACCAGTGTCCATAGCTTAGCCCAATAGACCGAACGGGATAACGAGAACCGATATAAGGTTAGGAAAGATTTGGAGGACATTGCAATCACTATATGCGGCGAAAAGAGTCAAGAATATACGGCGATGTTATGTTGGCAGTAATAACGATCAATGATCCCGTGAAGTGCATATAGTGTACAGTAACTAGTCTTGAGCAGATATCGAGATCCATGGACTGACAGAAAAAGACGGGCTAGGGCTTTGCGAAGAAGCAACAGAAGGAAAAGATATTCCAAAGAGAAGGGAAGCCCCTGAGGGATTACAGGAAGAAAGTCCCGGTGTCGTACTAAGGGAATCATAGCAGCTAATTAGGGAGAAACCTTCGCCCAAAACGCTGGATTAGTGTATCTGGTCGGAAGGGAATTTAAAGTTACTAGCAGCCCCACCAGCGGTAATGCCCATTGGCAGGCCGGTCGTTAAGATTTCCGTTGGGAGTGGGTGTAAATAATGAGAGCGAGAGGCTAGTCGATGCCGTATCCAAATTTCTGGTTGTAGCGAACATAGATACAACTTGAAGGAGCCACGTCAGGATCGATTCATAAAAGACGCGCTCTTGAATCATTATCACTGCCTGGTCCAGACCACATATTTATTCTGTCGATTGTATGTCAACTATAAGTGAAACAACAAGTGAAGAGACGAGAGGACTTACAACGAAAAGAATCCAGCTAGTGGAGCAGTATACGTTCGGTGCATCCGGTGATGCTGTGGATAGTAGATACTCGTATACATGAGGTGGGCTAGGAGGACAGCAGTATTANGTAATCCAATGTTAGAGAATCACTAGTCCGGGGCGACATCAAAATAAGATATTGGTGGAGAATATCGTTTACAGTAAGCATTCGAGGTCAACCGGCGAGTACGCGTCGGAGTCCGGGACACGCCAGCCCCACATGTAGTCACCAGCGTCTGACCCTCAAGTCAATCCTCGATTCCTAACACCGGACGACCCTGGTAGATCTGATACTTAACTTTCACGGTGACATCGTGACCCTTCTTACACCAGCGCCATAGCGCCCTGGGCCACAAACCCATCCAACACGCCCAAGTCGTCACATTCCCCAAAGATCAGGATGATGTCGCCCTCGCCATCGCCTATGCCAAATTCCACAGTCTCCCTCTTGCGATTCCAGGGGGTGGGCACCACCCCGCCGGTCCTTCGTCAGTCGAGGGCGGGCTGGTGATCGATCTCTGGAGTCGGAGGGTTCGATTCTTTCTCTCCTATCCGTTAATAAATATTGATATCTTTCATAGAATATGTAGGCTCACTCTTGGAGGTGGCTACGGCTGGCTCTCTGGCGAACACGGCTTGGTAATTGATAACCTCATCCAAGTATGTGGTCTGGTCATCTACAGTTCTATTCTAACCTGTCCCTTCCTGGGCCCTTTCCAGGCAACAGTGATCACCGCCTCCGCAACCCTCAACCACGATCTCTTCTTCGGCATCCGTGGCGGTGGCTGTAACTTCGGTGTTGTCACCGAGTTCGTGTACCAACTCCACCCCCAACGCGCCAAGGCCTTCGCCGGTATGCTCATTTATTCACAGACCGCGTTGGAAACGTTGGTGGATGTAACTCGAGGGTGGTATGAAGGCATTGGGGAGAAGGAGGGAATGATGCAGTCGGTTACGATGGGGTCAGGGCGGAATGTACGTACTCATTTTTTTATTATTTACAGTAGGTGTTTTATTTGATGATTTCGTGCTTCCCTAGCCTGTGATCGTGGTCACTTTGTTTTATAGCGGCTCGGAGGAAGAAGGCAAAGCTAAATACAAAGCTTTCTTCGACATCCGTACGTGAACCCTTTCCCATTCCATTCGGCGCACTTTCGAATTAAAAACTATGCCCATTCACAGCCCACCTTCCTATCCCTGATGGCCCATCCCCTGCGGACGCCCATATGAGGAAATCAACTCCTTGATGGCTAGTTTTCCTTTCCTTCTCTAGCAGACTTCACTCACATCCATCAAACAGAACCACAACGTCGGACCAGGCCAAGGCTTCTACTTCAAAGGGTTCGTCCACAAATCCCCACATCACCCCTCCATCTCCCTCGCATTCCAACACCTCATCGAAGCCACCACATCCCCTGGTCCTCCACTCCAAGCAACGATGACGTTCGAGTACTTCCCCCTCTCGAAAATCTGCTCTGTGCCGAACGGGGAGACTGCGTTCCGCAGGGACTCCACCCCGAGCGTGTTGACTGTGATTAATTAGAAACAAGATTTGGAAAGTGATAAAGAAACTAGGACGGCGATGGTGGAGAGGGCGAGGACGTTAGCCCATGGACTATGTGATATCATCGGGAGCCAAGGTGGTGGGAGGTCTGTACAGATGTTGGGGTATGGGAATTACGGTAAGTCTAACTCTTTTTCCCCGTACATTACTGTGTTTCTTACTGGACCCTCATTCTGATGTTTATTGATGTGGTCTATTTTATAGATCCTGCAGTGACGGAGGCGGATAAAGCCAAAGCGGCTTTTGACAAGAATTATCCAAAGTTGCAGGGAATCAAGAAGAAGTATGATCTCGAGAATATCTTCAATAAGTCCCGACTACGCCTGCGTGAATTCGAAGTTGTACTATTTGTGTATGGTAGAGGATGGCGTCTCTTTGGGAAGTCCCGATCGCGGCAGAAAGAGTCACTCTCCATAGGTAGAAATTGTCTATGTAGAAGATGGGCTCCACGTTGACTCATCACCTTGCTCAAACTAGACCGTTCAGTAGTAAGTGCGTCAATAATAAAAGTTGTTCCACGTCCGGTCCGCATCCTTGGTGCTACTGCACAGCTTTTCTTTAATGATATACTTGCAATTGGAACATGGAGGCTTGTACAAGTCCTTCCAAGCATTATTGTCGTATGGCGAGAGGGTATTGGACTCGGTATCTTCAGCAGGAACACTGAGGGCAAGACCCCCGAATTCGAGCTTGAACGCCGGGGTCGTTTGCGGCAGGTCCTGGTATCTTCAGGGGTGTCAGAGCAGCGGATCAAACACCAACACGCAGCATATTACTCACTGGTTCACAACGCAAAACCACCAAGTTTCAGCACAATGTCCAAACTGCGGTGGCGGAATCCCCGAGTCACTAGAAGTACTCGGAGTATTATGAGTACTAAAACGCGTGAATTCATCGGGCTCGATCAACTTGGTGCGGACCATCGCGAGGCGCCTTTCCTCCTGCATCTCCATTTTCCTTGGTGATGGTTCGCCCAAGGATGAGCCTGGCCGTGGATCACCCAAGGATGAACCTAGCAGAACACACAGAAATTCCCGATGCTTTTTAGAGGCTGTTGGGGCGGGCTGGGAATGGCTTTTGTTGTTACGGTTGCCCGGTTTATCTTGAAGCCCAGAGACTTTTACAACATAAGCCAGCGCTATAGCGTGCGACGACTCCGGATTTGATGCCGATTGTGCTTGGGGCTTCGTCCCAATACCCTGTGGCACAAGAATTTGACAGAATCTGGCATATATGACGGCGAGCGGGCAGTAGAAGCGGCGGTCCGTCAACGACGGTGGGGAGTTGGCTATGGAAAAGACCCATCCCATGAGGTCGAATATCGTGTACATTGGGAACGATTCAAACCGTTGCCCGTCTATGTGAAAGGGAAGCAACAGTTTATCACTGAACCGCGGGGAGTAGACCGTCCTAATTCAGGGTGTTCATCATACAGAATAAGTTTGCAAAGTCGGGAATGAGAACGCACGAGAGCGCTACGATCCGATCCACAACTTGGTCGATATGCCCATGGGCGTAGGTACTAGTGATGCCATACATCACAGCATTTCTTTGGCCTTGGTCATTCAGGCCTTTCATGTTGCTGAAGAAATTGCGGATCTGCGAAAAGGTTGAGATCAAACTGGGTTCTCGACGCCGAATCAAAAGGGTACTTCGTCTCTGTTCATATTGAATGCATCAGCGACACTCGGGATTTGATTTCTGAAGAAACCGGCCATGAAAATGTATGAAAGGTTGCGGGGTTGGCGATCAATCGTTGCGATATCTTTCAAGTTATAAGCACCGTCACTGTGGCTGCTTTTGGCACCTTTCAATGTTATCAAATTCGCCGGGTTCTCGCAAGTAGGGGATTTGCAGCGAGAAATGACTGTCAGCCACGGTTCAACTTGGAAAAGATCCTATCGTGTCATCTGATTGTGGCTCTCGACAAGGTCCTTCAGGAAAGTTGCTATTCGTAGTAGATCAAAGGTAAATTAACATCCTCGAGGCTACCCAAAATCCCTCGATGCGATCGTGGCAGGTCTTCAGATCAAGGCACGATCCCCCCGGTCACTCCATGGTAAGTCTTCATATCTGTTGACTTTCGAGATTCCAAGAACAGATCCACCAATCACAACAGCTGTAGGCTGGTCATGCCCGTGTTTTCCGAAATAAGAGTCGGGTATTGAGCTTGGATTGGTGTCACAAGACGTATGAGGGCCTCGCGGCGCTGGCGAAGCACTGCCATAGTGACCATCGTTTGGGGGGATTCAGCTCCTGCAGGCGACCTCCGGGAGATGATCTGTCAATCAAGTTCAGATAATTTTTGAGGGACTGAACATCATGTTCTCATATCAATCGAGGGCATAGATCTTTGAGAATATGTTCTGTAGGTCACAATTGTCAACATGCACCCGCACAGAATACAAGGAGGGTCGTATCAGTTGATCATTCTGATAGGATCTGGGGTTCGAGTACGCCGATATGGCACTCCTAGATGGAGAACATCCGAGTCAGTCGAAACGAGAGAACTGCATGCTCGCCTTGGCCGCCAGGTGTGGCCCTATATCCAAATTGTGAATAAAGGATGAACAAAGGAAGGCTGAACATTATTATAACATACTCAGTGTCTGAGAGTAGTACGGTCTGTGCCTGGAAGGTATTTGTCTTTGAACTAGAAAAAAAAACACTTCCAAGTTCAATTTGAGCAAATTCACAGATTTTGTGGGTCTCGCTAGTCGCTGACTTTGAAAATAACTCCGCTTACTATGACCATTATTGACTGAGTCCGTCACTATTGATCCCGAACTTTATGACAGCCAACTTGAAGCATACGCAACTGTGGCTTATCGATGGTACTGGTGTGCTCTGCACTCGCGAGGCTTCTTATCCCCAGTTTTGCATCTTTGGGCTTAGGGTTAATCTAACACCAGGACTGCGCGCACTAGGCATTCAACACGTGGGATCAAGTTCGCGCTCCCCCAGACATCCTTTCATATGCAGGTTTCTCTCATCTTGATATCATGCCTTTTCTCTTTTTCCAAGCCAAGATCCCTTACGCCGAATTTGAAATCTTCTGTGTGCAGTCTTCCATTGATTCACAGTCAAGTTTAAGTCGTATATGGTGCCCTCACTTCCTCACTCCTCATTACACCATAATCTCACCCGGGCTCTATGCAGTCTCTGCCTCCATCTGCCTGCGCACCTGGTATGCCAGAGGCTGAACATCGCACGTTCCTCGATCTCCTCGACTGTCTCAGGATCAACCAACAGCAATATGACTGTCTAAAGCTCGAGGTTCTCCTCAGTGGCGGCCTGAATCTTGACCGTCTCCTCGGCCTCTTCACAGAACAGGATTGGAAGCGTTTTGTTTTTCTTTCCCTTCCTGCCAACTCCACAACTTCTGATAATCTCATCGCCACAAATTTCAATTTTTTTACACTCTCGTACATCTGTCTTTGATGTATCTTAGATCTCTGCGCTAACATGAACCTAGAAAACCGATTCATCGACTACAAGATATCAAGTCTATCTCATTCGAAGTTAAGGCAGCTGACGGTGCGCCTCTCAATTGGGCGTTTTCCCTCGACACCTTCTGTCCTGGGCGGCCAGCTAGAACGTACAGTGCTGCGCTGAGTGGCATAGAGGTCACCATCGAACAGCCAGCCTCCTATGGGAGGACTTTGCAGGGGACTTATAGTGGCACCATTGAGGGACATTCTGTACGTCGCATTCCATCGCCAGAGCTTTTCCTGATTGATACTATGTCGCGTGAAGATCTGTGGCACATTTACACCGGACTTTTTCCGAGGAGCCACTGTGTACAAGACGACATTGTCGGACTCATTCTCGATGGCCGACTTATTGGGCATTTTCGGTGCGAAGGGCTTCTGCTACTCAGACAGACTGAAATGCATCAAAGTTCCGGGTAAGCTCCTTTGCTCATCTCGAGTCTATTGCTCATGTCATTTCTAGGTCTGGTGCTGGAAGGATTTGCGGTTGATGAACCTTCGCTCGATACCAGCTTTGTCGTCAAAACCATACGATCAAAGAGCTTTCTGACGGAGGTTTCTGGAGGTTTTTCGTCTTTTGAGGCGACAGACTTGGGATCGAATTGGGGGATCTTGAAGAATAAGTCGTTATCTGTCGGGGATCTGCGCGTTGTCTTGTCATGTATCAATTCTTCAGCGGATTTTCAGGCAAGTATCTCTTCAATTCGTGAAGTGATTCGTGCGAGTTTACACCACTCCCTTGTTCAGATCGTATTCGAGTTAGGCGGAAAATTAGAGCAGTCCATCCCGTTCCGCTTGTCGGCAGGATTATGGGGACCAAGAACATCTTTTAAAATGACGCTCTCCTCTGGAGTGTCGATTTGCAAGCTGCTCGAACTCACGGAGTCTTCGGACGCCACTCGCGACTTTCCTGTATCCAACCTTTCCAATAAATTGCCCATCTCGAGTGCAGCTGTGGTCTGGGTTGGACACGATGTTAATTTCCTTAGCTTTGGATTTGGTGTTGACGATTGGACGATTGTGGATCGAAAATTCAAAATCCAGAATCTTTCATTGGAGATCCAATCGACAAATCCTTTTGACGCAGACGAGTTCTTTTTATCGGGTTCAGGAATAGTCGAACTTGGCGGCATCGAACTTGAAGTCTTCGTCATGATTCAGTTGCCATTCGTCAGCTTCAGAGTTGCTTCGTACGGGCGACCCTTGTCCCTAAAGTCTCTCTTTCGCCACTTGGATGAGGATGGAGTGACCTTTCCCAGTGGCTTTTCTTCTATTCTGGACCAGTTTGGTATCGATAGCATGATCGTAGAGGGGTCTCATGGGAGCCATGGTTGGTCGCTCTTGCGATTCGCGATGACAATGGGCATCAATGACCAGCTCCACATCTCTGGTCGGTCTCCGCTTAACCAGTTCATCAGCCTCTGATTCGTTACGTCTGATAGAGCATATTCAATTGTCTTTGCCGAGTTTATCCATCGATATTACAGATCCTTTTCACGAGGTAACGTAGTTAGGCATGGATGTGGTTGCCGTATTGACGAGGTTTGCAAAGACTGGACGAAGAATTCAAGCCCGCATAGACGCAGCCATCAAGGCGAATGTGAATTGTGACGTTTCAATTGGTCTCATTGTTGGGAAAATGAACTCAGGTCAAAGCGTCGATGATTCCATCACAGTGAGGTTTCATGCAGACGGGGTTTTGTCGTTGGGAGCGTTACTGGACATGTTCGACATCCAGAGTAAGCTCATTCTTCCATCGTGCAACCACGCCTTTTCATCCTGCGCAGAAGATATCTTGCCGTCTATGCCATCAGATATGACATTTCTCATCGGAACAGGGCTTGCGAGTGCTTCGGCCACGTTGTCGCATAGCGGTGGCAAGTACTCACTAAACGATATGTCGGTCTCTGTTGTCTCGTTCAGATCTCTCCTGCTTTTTGATGATGTAGTACTCAAGAATCTCAGCCTTGACTTCAACTATCCAATGTCGTCAGGGGTCAAGTTTTCCGGTGACCTATCATTCAGCAGTGCTTCCGACCTAAAGGTTGTCCTGGCCTATGACGATCCATCACCACCTTCGTCTCAACCTCCATCGCCAACCCTCGGAAGTGACAACATTACGACTGGTAGTGCGTCTTGGTCGGGCGAAATCATGTATGATGGCAAGATCTCCGTTCCCGACATCATCTCTCGCGTGTCCGGCATTAACATCAAGGACGATCTATCCTCAGCTGCCAGTGGGCTCACACTGTTCCCTGGGCTGCACAACTTTGATTTCCATCTGTCTGCAGTCATCATCGAGCTTAAGCGTCAACTGAGCTGTACGTCTCTCACTTTCAAAGCGAACACCGATTTCCCCGTCATCCACTCTCTGTGTCTGAAGCTCAAGAAGGCGAACTCGTGGCTGTATTACTTGGACTTCAACCTCTCCAGTGTCTCCCGACTCCCCATCAAAGGCCTCTCGCTGGAGGGTGCGGCCATCATCGTCTCCAATCAGGTTGATAATAGGTCGTTCCCAATCGATACGAAGGTTGGTAATCAGGGCCTCAGCGTAGCGCTCTCCCTGACCCTGATCTTGGATGGTCCGCTAAAGCGCTTGAGGAGAGTTGCACAGAATGGTGATCGCATAGATATCTGGGGTGCATTCAGCGTCAATTCCGTTGAACTGTATGCCCAGACTATCGACCTAGCCCTGTTCGACCATATGACCCTCTCCGGTTTCATGGGGGTCAAGTATATCAACAGTGACCTCCAGTTTGTCATGCTGGGTAAGATTTCTTCATGGTTTTACCGGTAAATTTCTGATGACCCTATAGGTAAGGTTAAAAACATCAAGATCCCAGACCTCTCCTCAGAGACATTCGAGGCCGACTTTTCTCTCACTGTCGAGGTCCCCGACCCTGAAATCGATTTCACCTTCCAACTTTCAAGATTGGAGAACGCCTTCACGTTCAACGGCCTGAATTTTTGTGATATTCTCTTTAGTATCGGTTTCTCGGAAGAGTTCCCGGTACCATCAGAGTTGGCCGTCGCTGGACAGATCCAGTTCTGCGTCGGTGAAGACTGCTTCGCTGGAGCGTATGTGACTAAATTTGAGAATGGCTCTGAGCTCATGACCAATACAGTATCGCTTTGTATTTGGACCAGGATAGCTTGTCTCATTGTGGTGTCATGGGCTCCTTTCACATGTATGTAGCTCATTCTGAATACTTGCAAGGTATTCTCTGCCTTTCCACTCACATTCCTTGCCAGCTGTCCTTCGTTCAGCCAGGCACTTACTGGGTTTAGCCCTGCACCCACTGGGCTCGACAAAGCTGGCCCTACTGTCCCAGCGCATGTGGATGGTACCTTCGCTGACCTTGCGTTCCAAATTGCCCCACAAGGCTTCCAGGTTGGGTCGGTGGTAGTTCCACAAGGGTACCGGTTGGCGGGATCCCTGAATCTGCCGTCTTGTGGGTTCGATGCTTCATTTGACATCGAGATCGACATTTCCTCCTTCCGCATCCATGTTGATGGATACATCAAGAATGCTCTCGTATTCCCTAAAAACGGCACCCCTTTGTTCGCTCTTTCCCAGGCCTCCTCTTCAAGCCGGGGGCCATTTATAGACATGACCATTACATCGAACTCGTTCAAGTGCGATCTTTCGGCGGAGGTCCGTCTCCTTGGCCTTTCTGTCGGCATCTCCGCTCACATATCTGACAACGGCCTGGAGATACACGAATTTATTTCAGCTTGGGTGGGCGGGGCAAGGCTGGACCTCGTCGCCAACAAGCACATGGTCTGCTTCTCCATGTCTTGCACGCTCGCCCTTAGCTTCCCTTCCTTCTGGATTGGCACCATTGAAATTCCCGCCATCAGTATGGTCGGGTTTTCAGCGTCACTGTCCTCTCGGCTCGATTGGTCCAAGGATACTTGGGACCTTATCGTTACCGGGGATGTTTCCTTGATGGGATGGCATCTCGGAACGCATACCTTCATTTTGGATGCCAACATTACGGAATTGGAGGCACTTACTAAGCGGATTGCACACGAAATTGAGAGTTTATTTATGTCTGCTTTCGCGATGAAGATCCTCCACCTGCTTGAAAACGCCGTCGGAGAAGTCGTCGGCGTCCTCAAAGCGATTGGTATGGCGGGTATTCATGTCGCTAAGCTGCTTGTCAAGGCTTTTGGGAGCGTAGCCCATGACGTAATCAAAGAAATCGGCTATATTTTCAACATGGCCGCGGAGGATCTGGCCCCGATCATGAAGGAAGTTGGGATGGCTTATCGTGACGCTGTTCACGCATTCGTCCAGTTAGGACGTGACATCGACTCAGTCACGAGGTAAGAAATTTCTCGTGACTCTCAGATGATCCAAACTGACAGCTTTCAGCGCTATTGTGAGCAACTTCGAATGCGATGCTGATGATGTGAAACGGGAGTTCTCGAGTGCGGCTACTGCAGGGGCTCAATGGATTGAACACATCCTGTGACCTTGAATGCTTCCCTTTGGGGTGTTTGATTAGTCCGTGAGATGTCCTGGCATACGCAGAGTCGCAGACGATTCTTGCTTGTAACATTAGCCATACAAGCCTGCGAATCATTTTGCACAAAAATCTATATACAGGTTGTTGCTCGCAACTATTTTCGCTTTGTGAGATTGAAACAGAAGTTTCAGCAACCTCATGCTACAAGACAGATTCATATAGGATCATATCAAGATTTGTCAATTCTCAAAATGGCACAATCCAAGCTCAAATTCAAATTTACACAAGCACAAAAAAATTTAATGTGGCGGAGTGCATTGTAACTTGTTCGGAAGGCTTAGCAACCACGAGAAGTTATGTATTGCGAGAGACAGGCGAAAGCTGCGGAAGGTATCTCTAGTCGCATAGACGGAGCGGCAAAACTAAATTGAACAAGCAGCAGAAGACACGAGCGCTGACACTTGGGGATTCAATTGACCGCGATGATTGTAGCACCAGCAGAATAGAGAATCGAGTTATTCCAGGTACCGAGATGCCAAGTCAGACCGCCTGTGGTGACGTTATCTACGTAGGCATTCATTCGAAGACCTTGGGATCCCCCATCAAAATCAAGTTCGTTCAAAGCTATGAAGACATCAGGCATCTTCCAAAACTCGACGTGTGTCAAGCTGATGGCCTTGCTCCACTTCTGCCCCACCGGGGAGACGTCCCTCGTATTGACGGAAGTAAGGAAGAGGTGCCTGCGATCCTCTGGGAAGGCGATCCAGCAGGCCTGGGCACAGAGGAGAACTGTGCTACCCCACGACTCGATAGCGAGAGTGAATCCCTCGTTGTCAATTTTGCTAGTAGTTGTTCTGATGCGAGTCGTGCAACATCCTTCCTTCGAATCTATGTCAAGGAGATTGAAGAAGACGGCTACCTTCGGAGGGGTGACAAAAGGGCGTTTGAAGTTGATACGCACGGAGGCAGGCGATGAGGGATTGTTCACCAGGTCACGACGATGCTCGCCGGTGAGGAAGTCGATGTTAGCAGGAGCAAGGTTGAGTGAGGTGACAACAGCGCTGTAAAGTACAGTGCCTGCCCAGGATGTGGCGTGGTAGACAGCGGACACCTTCTGTATGTTTTCAATGGTGGCCTTGACATGAAGGCCTGCGCCCTGATTAGCATCGAGGTAGCGGAAGCCGTGTGGCAGGCGAGGAGGAGCAACATATGAGTGAGGGAAATGAATTTCGGCAAATGTGTCATCCCGCGGATCTTGACAACGGCGGACGTTTCCTGTGTCGAATTGGCCGACACGGATGGTAGGCCGGGGTCTCTTCCAGACACCTGGAAGTCCTGGTGGCCCGGTGTGTATCGGAATTGGCAGCTGATACCCAGGAATGAAGTGCTGCAGAGACAGAGAAAGAAATAACTCACGGGTTGAACCCATACGCTCAAAGCCATGCTCAACCGAATGAGGCTACACTTAAGAGCACACAAGAGAGCGACGATCGTAGCAGAGGGCAAACTTGGTTTTAGTGCAGTGGCAAGCTTGGTAGGGCAGCGGCGCTCGATTTCAGATTTCCAGGTCTCGGATATGTTGGCATCCTTGAAGCTCTCTGTGGCCAAGGAAAGCGTTGATACTCGATCGCGAAGAAGCTGTGTCGTGTTCTCAGATTCTTTCGGAAGGTCCTACAGATCAGAGTTCGACAATTATTTCAGTATGATTTGGAAGAATGTACCTTAAGAATCTTTGAAACGTAATCAAGAATCGCGAGCAACTTGTAGACATCTTGGTGTGCAGTCTTCGACAGCATTGGTCGAGAATCTAGGGAAGAATAGAAGGGCCATACGCACCATGACCTTCATAAGCTGCCAGACCTCCTTGTCTTGTGCCAATTCTTGTCCTGTTTGTCGAAGGGCGGACATCATCCCGCTAGCGATTTTTATAGTTGGGCCAATCTGGCCGGGTATGGAGGCTTCAGCGAGGGAGTTGAGGGCGTTGTGGACGGTATCGTAATGCTGGGAGATAGTATCAGTCATTCCGAAAAGATGGGTGGATTGTAATCAGAGGGATGGACCGGGAAGCTTGAAGAGTCAATCTCTCCAAGCTTGATCACTCTCGCTCGCCATACTTTCCGATATACCCTATCTTGTAACTATCTCGGGTTCGGAAAAGAATCAAGAAGGCTTGGCAGGACGTGCTTTTGGTGCAACATCGACAATAGAGAGTTGGGTGGCTGGGGGCTCACCGGCTGGAGTTGAAATCATGGATTCACTATGTAGCTACCGTATTACGGGATTATTGCTGAGTCGGGTGGAATCTGAGTGGCTCACTCCGGATCTTGCACTCGCAAGCAAGAACGAGGTGAATGCGTGATGATGGTCGGCAATGAACAACCGAAAAGCCACGCGAGGACTATAGCCTCCAAAGCCTAACACAGTGATATTGGCGACTTAAGTATCTTACAGATCTAGGGTCGTACACTCGAATGGGGTCATTTGCTTTAGACCTGCATTGACCCCGGTGCTCTGTTTGGTTCAGCACTGGATAAGGATTCGTTCATTCAATCGGCAAAAAACACCCATTGGCTTTTTGCCTCCAATCGATGAAGTCCACGGTGTCTTTTGATCATGCAGATATCGGGCTGCAGGAGATCTCTGGAAAGGGCCCTTTGAAAGAAACTCCATGGTGTTCTGTGGCTGAACGTTGATGATACAATGCTTTTGAGGGCAGATCAGGGTAGTCGCAGCCTGTGCCGGCCGCTGAGAGGAAATTCGGATTGACACACGCGAAAAATATACCAGAAATTTCTACCTATTGTTAATGCCAAGACGTTAGAGAAGGGCAAAGTGGTGGTACAAGAATACGTTCATCAGAAGACATAGTGCACACATGGAGATCCACACATTGATTGACTCGGAGCAGCTACAATGTCAAGAAAAGATGTTAGATTAGTGCCTCAAGAGTGAGGAAGTATCCAACCACTCGCCGTACGAACATTCAGTTTACAGCAATGATAGTGACGCCGACGGAGTGGAGGTTTTTATACCTCGCCTCAATAAGACACACCAAATCGCTCATTGTGACCCTATCCACGTAGGTATTGACATGGAGATGGGCACCCCACGTAAAATCTAGCATGTGCAACGCGACGAAGACACTTGGGATCTTCCAGAATGCGATGTCATTCGCAAATGCGATGGCTTTGTTGTACCTGACGGCACCAACCCTGTGGGTCAAGGGAGGATTCATATTCAAGTTGAGGGAGGTGCTGAAGATGTGCTCGCGGTCTGCTGGATAGGCAATCCAGCAAGCCTGGGCACGGCCAGTGATGGTCCCGGCTGACGACTCAATAGTGAGCGTGAACCCCGCTGCGTCAACTTGGTTGGCAGTAGCGCTGATGCGACATATTGTGTGCAGCTGGGAGCCGATGTCAAGGAAATTGAAAAAGACGACAACGTTAGGAGGGGTGATGAACGGCGTTTCAAACTTGACATGTACGGAAGGGGCCTGTTTGTACTCTGTCACGTCAAGGCAATGCTCGCCAGTGAGGAAATCTACATCGGCGGGAGCAAGATTGAGCGAGTTAACGACAGCCTTGGTGTCGAGCGAGGCTTCAACGCGGTAAACGGCGGACACATCTTTGATATCTCGGACGGTTGACTGGACACGGAATGTGCGATGGTCATCACTGTGCAGGTGATCGCCAGCGAGCGGCCGATTTAGAGGATGGTTAATGCCGTGGTGACGAACATATACATCACCACCGAGCAGTTCATTTTGAGGAGGATTAATGCCGGAGTGACAAACATGTGCATCGAGGCCGCTGAAGCCGTGGGGTAGACGAGGGGGAGCGACATGTCGACAAGGAAATTTGACGGTGGTGTTAACATTGCCCTGGACACTTTCGATTCGACTCACTGTCGGCATCAAAGCGAATCCAATAGCGAAGGAGAAGGTTGAGTTATGGTGCTTGGGAGGCAAGGGCAGGCGGGAAGGCTACTCAATATTTTAAAATGAATTCCGATACAACGTGTGTTTCGGTCACAATCAGCCGATGTTATCCGCAAGGCGGGCATAGGACGAAAGATGGAAAAGTCCATGCAAGGTCCATGAAGTGATAAACCTGATATAGTAGATCGGATTGGTAGGTAGGTAAATTTATTCTGGGGAGGTCCCATTCAGGAACGGCTATGTGCTTGATCAACGCCTCCGATTGATTCTGACGTTCATCATGCCTCGTCAGATTCTCACTCTCTGCTCCAGCAGCCCTTGCTCTGTTGAGGCCATCAATGCAAGCAAAGTCTCGGCGATATGGTTCAAGACTAAACCCTTCGCCCCAGCAGGAATCATACCTTATGTGAAGCAGCTGCAGCTATATACCCATTCGCACGACCAGGGTTGGGTCGATGATCTCCATTCCTCTTCTTACAGCTGGTTTGAGATCGCCATTCTCCAAGGCAATCAGCCTCGCGTTCTAGAGGGCAAGGAGCTAGTCTGGAGAAGTCACTGTAATCGAGTCGCATTCTCGG
>QOVE01001564.1:0-16171 GCA_003521275.1 Tricholoma sp. MG99
AGCCACGGGCTCTGAACAGACGTCAGCTATATGTTATATGTCACATGAACTTGGAACTAACTTCTGGATTAAGTGCGGAAGGGGTGACATTTATTTCCACCTCCATGGAGACATCCTCCTGTGTGCTAGTTTCTTCTACAGCGGGATTGGAATCGGCGGTAGACTCAAGGGGGATCGGAGTTCCTAAGCGGGGCGATGCAATGCGGGAAGCTGAGGCAGGCTCTCGTTTGGCAGTCAAAGCGGCCTTGAGCCGCTTTTCGGCTTCCTCACCGGCAATCCTTTCCTGCTCTGCCATCGCCAAGGCGGAACTCTTGACACAAACATGAGTAACGCTACACGTCAAGGTACGGAGTTTCCTACACACCAAGAGGGATGCATGAAGAACTGGCCGGATGATTTGCATACATATGGGTGCACTAATGCCATAAACCTCGCCAAGTTCTGTGATAGATGGTAGCACTTTCCCTGCATAATCCTTGGGGGGTATGACTGAAGGAGACGTAAGAAGTTCTAGATACTGTAACAAGACCCCATGCGTCTACAAAGAGTTGTTTAGATTTGACAGGTTCAAAATAGTGACAAAACCCACCGTATCATACAAGCTTGCCAGCGATTTCAGGTGAGTATCTCGGGCATTGAAGACGCACGCCTGGCGCTGTTGAGCCACTTGAATGAGGAGCGGCAGTGCTAAAGACGATTCTAGTAGACTTCGTCCGAGCCTCTGAGGTCCTTTAAGTACAGCGTCTCCTGGGTCAAGTCGCGCCCCACGAGTAGCGGACGCAACGGCTTCTATACGCAACACAGGCCCACCTGCCATAGCTGCGACTTGGGAATCTGAAAGGGTTGGCAGGGGCTCTATCCCAGCCATCTTCCAGATTAATTCCCGGAGCACCACCAATTCAGTGGTTTGTCCGTTGTGAAGCTGATGTACAACATATTTCAGGACAGGTGTCAAATCAGCACTGTATCGCCTGAATAGCATTCCGGTAAACGAAGCAAGACCTGAGCAAACATAAGATAGTCGTGCAACCTATTCATGATATGACATACTTTGTAACCAGTCTGCTGTGTTGACTCCATCATCCTTCAGGCGGTCTTTGTCCGGATTGGCAAGTGCATCTAGAATAATAAATACCAGGACATCAAAACCCATGTTTGTGACATATCGGAGGGCCTGGATGACAACATTGGCTAGATTGTCGTAGGCCATGATCTGATTGACAGCGTTACTGAAAAATATGCATGGGTTTGAGTGTGCCAGCTTTGCAACTGTTCCCGACAACGAATCAATGGTATTGTGAGAAAGTCGCCGTAGAATTCCTTTCGATTCCCGATCGGCTTGAACTTGGCGAATTACAAGTTCTGAGTGCGACCTGTACACGGTAGTCTTCCATTCACCGTACAACCGCCAGCGCGCTGTAGTTTCATATTGCCGAATGATGTTCCAGACTTCGACCGTACAAACGGCGTTGCCACGAATTAAAGGCAGAGCAGGAAGAAGATATACACGAAGTATTTTGAACCAAAACGCACGTATTGAGTCTTCCGGGTCAGGTTCGCCAATTGGTTTCTTCGTGACAGGATCGACAGGCACCTGAAACATGAAAATGAGCTATGCACAAGAATGACGACAAAAGTGGACTACCGTTGACTGGAGATGAATTCGTCCCAGCCGCAAGAATTTCGTGAGGAATAGTGGGTCACGCGATATGTGGATGCCAATGAACTTCATCAACGGCTCCATGACATCTTCCAAATCATTCAGCGAGGTACACATCGGCACCTGTTCTATCCAGTCCGGGAAAAAGAAAACAAAGTCGGTCGTGCCTGTACTAGGAGGTGTCGGAGCCCAGAGTGTGAGTATAGGTTTTCGAGGTGGTGGGTATGTGACCCCAGCTGTACCATAGCGAGCTCGTGCTTGATTGAAGCTCGGGTTTCGTTCCTTCGTGATCATTGAAGACTCATAGAGCGACGAGATCGAAAGTTTCATGATTCGAATCATCAGATCGGCTATTTCGGGTTTTGCATCGACCAACCACGGGAATTTAGAAAGGATAGCCAGGCCTTGTTTCAGAGCTCCCACAGAAAGCAGGGCAGCAAGGAGTCCAACTTTCTGGTTGGTATCCTTGGTCTCTGGAACCTTTTTCGTTTCCACGAGAGTTGGAGGCTTTCCTTTCGACTGAGAGGTTGAAGATTCCAGGGGTGCTGCCATGGCCAATTGGCTAACCTTGGCCCCCGATATCCTAGCCTTGACATTTGCCAAGTATTCCTTGTGAACTTTGTCCATGTCGTCGTCGTCAGGCGAAACCTAGAGATACGAGATAGCCATGAGGGGCTGCAGACGGCACTGGCATTGAGCGACGCACATGAGGGTACAAGTCTTCCAATGTGATGAAGCCTTGTCGGATTAAGATTGCGGCGGTAAGATAAAGGCTCTTCGGAGTCGCTTCGACGACCTCGGGAGACTATACAATGACGATGTGATGAAGGAGTAGTGCGAAAGGTCAAATGACTTACTTGATAATATGTGAATTTGAAGCCCAAGACCTGAGCCAACACACGAGGACCATGTGTCGCCGACGCCGTCTTGGCATCCCGAGCCTTCCCATCAGACAGTGCTAAAATTTCATCCAGAGACTTCCCTCTAAATGACCCTGGAGGTAGATCCACAACCATAGGGGTCCCGTCATAATCTGATGTAGGACGACGGTAAAAGCCTGACCACGGCGAAAATGACAGCAGAGCGATGAAGAAGGTGTAATGAGTTGCGAGATGCACAGAAAGCACATCAAGGATAATGTCGAGCGCCCTATTAGGATCCAAGTCGAAATAGCCAATAAGGCTGATAACCTTCTCCCAGACTGGCCGAGCCCGTTCCGCTATCGACGCGTATGAGTCTGTTGGACGACCTGTTACGGGAGAGTGGGCTAGACCCAAGCTACTAGTCAATTCTGCAGTTAGCTTGCTATAGCCTTCCGACTGTTCACGAAGAAGGTTGAATTTATTTTGTTTGTAGCTTGAAAGATGTCGCATCAATAGGGAGAGATATACAGAAAGAGACAACGACACACAATAGACCAGTTCGCGTCCTAATTTCCTTTTTGTCGAGAGAAGTCTTATCCGCAATTAAACCCACGCTTGCTAGAACGGCAGAGTCCAGGCGCTCCCTACAGAACGATGGATTCACGATGCCGCAGTCCTAAACTCCAGTTGTGGGAAGGCAGTTGTGGAGCAAAAATAGTGCCACGTACTAGAAGCTTCTTGACAATCGCCCTAACCGTGTCCTTGTCTCGTTCAACATTCTGCTTTGCGACCCTTGTTTTCGCAAGAAGCGAAGCCACACCATTTGACGCCGTTGCTTCTTCACTCGCAGAAAGGGCAGCTGTGGCGTCGACCAAAATTTCATCCAATTCTGCGTCAACTGACCATATCATGTCAACGAGGTGTTCTCCAAAGATGGAGGCATTATAAGAGGCGGTCGATGACGTAGAAGAGGTCGAAGGAAGGTCATTGAGAACCGATTGTACGAATTGGATGAATGCTGCTGTAGAGAGCTTATGCCTGGGCGACCACGTATCAAGAACAGAACACAGAAGCGTGTGATACACGGTAGTCAAGACATCCACGCAATTCGGATCGAGGGGATTACAATGAGGAGAGATGAGAATATTTCGACTGCAGAAATGAGCCAGACATAAGTATGTACAAGATAGAACGTAGGGAAAAGACTTACCATTCTGACTCGCCACCTTTTGACCAAGTCTCTAAACAGTTTCTGACGCTGTTCAGGACGTCCATTGGCTTTGTTAGGAACCGCGAGCCGACCAGCAGGAACTGAATGTACTTCAAGTCGAAACTTGTGATAAAGTGTGGCGAGCCGTTATTTTCTCGTATTTGCCTGTCAGTTATGTAAGCACAACCACTATGCCCCACAACAAAGCTCATATGGCTGCAAAGTTCACAGATGACATCGACGACATTTAACAAGACTGACCTGTTTAATCCCGCCTGACAAGGCCTTGACAAAGACGGTTTACTTTCTGCGGTGCACGATACTCATATGCTGACATGTGGTATGTATGGATCATTCAGCAAATTTAACTTGATTGAAGCCGCCTTCGAAAGTTCTTGGCATTCGGCAGCATGTTCATCCGAACTTGATGAATGATGCACTGACATGCACAAGCAGTGCACTAGGCACGTTTCCGCCCACTCAAATACGCCTTCAACTTTGCCTTGTCCCCGTGTCACTCTAGGCCCCGAGCTCTTAGCCCACAAAATTTAAGAATCTATGGCTGAACATGGTGATAACTCCGAATCGGCTGCTCGTCAACGCGTCTCCACGCGGCGCACCCTAGGCGACGAAGAAGCTATAATCCAAAACCACGACCATTTCCAACATGACCATCTGAGTCCGGTGCTCGAAAAACAACCACATCAGTATCATCACCTACATCTCAGTGTTCCTGAGGCTGAACTGGATGGGCTTTATCGATTCTGGCGACGTTTTACGCGTCACGGGAAGAAGAAAGTCAGGGTCGTACAGAGTCTGCGTGCCTTCTTGTTCTCCTCGTGTATATATTCTTTCCAGTTTCTCCCTGACACTGAAAGTTTAGTCGATTCATAGGGCTGAACCTCTTTCTCATCTTCACGCCACTTGCCTGGGTATCCCACTGGGCATCGCGACCTGAGTGGTCTCATGCTAAATGGCCGCCTCAAGTCACTTTCATTCGTACGTTTCCATGAGTTCATTCACGAGCAAACACCCGCTCCAATTCACAATTACTTAGTCTGTTTCTTGGCTATGGTTCCTCACGAAGGGATCTTCGAATATGGTGGCGAACAGATGTCATTTTATTTAGGAAAGCAGCTGGGGGATTTATTGATGATCAGTTTAAACAAGTGAGTCGAAAATATTTATACCGTACATATTGTTGAATCGATTATCACTTTTATTCAGTATTGTTGAAGCTACATTAGCAATCATTCTTCTACTCAGATGCGAGTGCGTATTCCTCTTGCATTATTCTGGCCGAATCACTAAGTAAAGTGCACCCTCAATGTGTTTGGTAAGATTAAAGCTGCTGCAAGCGACTATCGTTGGTATGATCATGAACCGAGGCCATTGATTTTATCTCAAGGCAGTATCATAGGTGTTGTCCTACTGCATCTACTCCTTATACCGGGCGTGGCCTTCGTTACCGGAGGTGCACGCATCTTGGAACAGGAGCTTCATCCACATCTTGTTCAGTTGAACCATTCCTTGCTAACCATCGGGTTTGTCTTTTGATCATACAAATTTGTATTATCCATTAATTCTGCGTGGATCCTATAGTGTCATGGCTCTGCTTATCCCAGCTGCCTACTTCGCTGCTCTAGATAGAGGTGCTCCCAGCACAATTACTACTAATCCAACCGCAGGGAGCATTGTAAACGATGCCACTCGTGGTGACTTCCTGAAAATGAGCAGAGGTCTAGCGATCATCCTTCTTCTGGTGTAAGATCTTTGTATTATATCAACAGCTGGCAATTTACTAATACTTGGTGGCAGCTACATCGGCTCGCGCATCTTCTTGCACAACCCTCCCGGAGATCACAATGCTCTTCAGGCGCTTCCAAATGCCCCCGAAGCACTGATACATGAGGAAGAGGAATTGCTTCAAGGGGAACCTGAAGTGAATCAATATGTCTGTATTGCAGTGCTTCTATTCAGTATCGGTATCATGGCTGCTACCGCTGAATGGGTGAGTCGTTGTATGTATCCGTTTTGTGCAGGTTCTTAAGAACGTGGGGCAGCTTGTCGAGAGCATTGAGTTCGTCAGAGTGGCGGGAAACCTTGGAGAAGAGTGAGACTTTGTCTTCTGCTTCGGCGTCTTTGTTATTCAGGCAGCTGATCATGCTACTTAAGATGGTTTGGTCTTATCCTACTTCCACTTGTCTCCTTCGCTGGAGATGGATTCGTGGCAATATTCTACTTCGCACAATCCGTTATACACCACGTCTTCCACCAACCTGCGCCACCTGCTGTTCTGGCTAAAGCCCGTGCAATTGATCTAAGTATTCAATTTACACTGTTTTGGATGCCCTTTCTTGTTCTACTAGGCTGGTGGACGGGGAGGCCAATGCACTTATTATTTGGTACGCTATCATATTCATGTGTTGCCAGGTTGATAGATCGTTGATTTTGTCATTAGACTTCTTTGAGATTGCAATTCTGTTGGGGGCATGTTTTATTGTCAACTACGTGACGGCGGATGCAAAAACAAACTGGATTGAAGGATATGCGATGGTATCTTTTTACGTTATGATTGTAAGTAATACACTCGTTTTTAGTCCGAATTTACTCTTACTCACTCTGTTGCGCCGAAGGCATTGTGTTCTTGGTTTTATCCTGGGCAGCCCGAAATCAAGCTAATGAACGCTCAGTGTGAGAGTGTATCGCAGGCTATTGCTAACAGTGGGGGTGTGGTGGCCCGCTAGGCATTGGGACAGTTAAAGTAGGGAAGTATGTAGGGTCTTTGATTCAATTCCATGATGGACCTATCAATATTCGTAATCTATAATCATAGGCTAGGTCGCTGCATCGCGACAGCAGAGAAGGACGCTAGTGACAACACCCTCAGTAATTACGCCCGTTGAATAGATGTATTCTCGTCGGCTTGGTCACCACCAGCACTGACTGTATCCAATTGATCGCCAACAAATGGAAGTTGCTCTCATTTAGCTTTTGCTACGCCTTTATATAGGTTACTTAGCTACTAATAGTAGACTATAGTATGCTCAGAAACAAATTATGTTGACAATATTAAGTGTATCATATATTGATGCCCCCAATCATGTTATGAGATCCATTGCTATCATTAGTTACATTGGGCAGGTGCCTTCATTCCGAAATTCTGAACAAGTGCTGCACGTCGATCAACTTGTAGGTTGTAACCGCTCTGTTACATAATTATAAACCTCTGCTACGCATCCCAGTCTCGCTTGCGCGGGTTACCAGCCGAGTTCGGCGTTCATCACTCTTCATCGCCACAGTGTCGTTCCTGAGCCGCAGACTGGGAGACACGATGAAACGGCAATAACTCGAACTGATCCAACGAGAATAGTATATATCTCAGTCCTGCTGAGATGTTGATTCTCAGAGCTGGCACTCCTACACTCCACTACCTAAGTCCTCTTGGCACTATTTAACGCATTATGACGACAAGAGAAAGACGTAATTATGGTCAACGAACACCACATTATTTATCTGGCCGAAGCTCGCCTCGGCCAATATCACCCAAGCCTCGGGACGACGACGAGAGGATTAGAGGCCATGCCGGCACAAACATACTTACAGAGTCAAACTGGAGCAGCCGTGAACAGGATTACAACCGCGGGGAACTGCAACGCCCCTCTCTGTCGGTATCACACCCTCACTTCGTAGAGCTTAATCTCGCAACGGGTGGGGGGCAGGGGGGGTTACATCGCCAGCCCACTATGACCGACACGGAAAGTCAATATTCCCAGGAGACAATGGTAGGGACTGAGCCCCGCAGGCTTTCCACCCGGCTCTCGAGAGCATTTTCGTCTTTGTCAGCGTGGGAACGGTTCAAGGGCAAAGGAAAGAAGAGGGTTGGATGGTTGCAAAGTTGCAAGGCGGTTGCGACCTTTTCATGCAAGCCAGAGTCGTTTTGCACCCGTCCGTCCTACTAATTGACGTGTTCTCTTTCCTCAGGGATTAACGTCTTGCTAATATTTATACCTATTGCTTGGACTGTGAAGGTCAAAGATCTTGGAGAGCATATTCTCCAGTTTCTATGTAGGTATCGAGGCGATTTCCTGCATTGTTTGTGGTTCTGATCCAAACGACCGTTGTTATAGTATGCTTTCTCGCGATCATCCCTCTTAGCAAGCTTCTACATTATGGTGGCGAACAGTTGGCCTTGTACTGCGGAAAAACTATTGGCGATCTCATCGTCATCACAGTGAACAAGTTGGTGCAAGTTTCCCCGTACCACTTGGTGCTCACCGTTTTTCAGTGCCGTTGAAACAGCGACAGCGCTTGTGCTTATGGTCAGATGCCAGTAAGTACATAATGTTCTTTGCACTTATAGTTGAACTAAGAGGGTTATCGAAGATTGAAGCTTTTGCAATCCACGATCATCGGTATGTGTTGTTAGCCTGAGATGCTATTCCTGCAGTTGCTTAATAGTTTGATTCAGGAGTGGTCCTTCTACGATTGCTTCTTGTTCCAGGGATAGCCTTTGTGGCTGGCGGGGCTCGTACTTCAGGGCAAGAGCTACATCCCCACATCGCACAGCTGAATAACACGCTTCTGACACTGGGGTAAGTGTCATTACAAGTTTTGATCTTTCTGTCTCAAGTAATAGTTTCGCGGTAGAGCCTTAACGCTTCTATTACCGGCAGCCTTCTTCGGCGCTCTTAACCACGGTGAAAAAGCTGAACTTGCAGAACCAATTGTTGTAACCAACAGCGTTCGAGGCGATTTCCTGAAGCTCAGTCGGGCTCTATCCATCCTCCTGCTTGCAATGTATGTGCTACTACCGCTTCCCTCGTAGTGCTGCATCGCAATGATATCGGTGACAGATATATATGTTCTCGAGTTTATTTACACGACCCCCCGGGTGGTGTCCAGGAAGGTTTGGCAGAACGTGACGACGCCCCAGAGTCTTTCAAAGCAGCAGTGAAGGAAGTAGAGAAGGAAGAGCCTGAAGTGAATCCATGGGTTTGCGTCATTTTGATTCTTACTACTGCAGTTCTCATAGGTTTTACTACTGAATTTGTGAGTATAGTTGGCATCATTTTTACATCACTCACTCATATGGTCAAAGCTGATACATAGTGTACAACCTATGAGGCACAGGTTTGAGATTAAAGAAGAGTGATTACCTGTCTTCTCTTGCTTTTGCACTGCTAACTTTTTCTAGGTGGTTCGGTCTCTTTCTGCTGCCCATAGTGTCCTATTCTGCCGACGGACTCCTTTCGATTTCACATTTCATCCGAAGGAACCTCATCGTCCAGCGTTACCTCGGCGCACCTTCACCTACATGCCGGCTGGCACAAGGCCGCTCTATCGACCTTGGTATTCAATTCCTTCTCTTTTGGATGCCGGTCCTTGTCCTTGTTGCATGGTTCATACGCAAGCCTCTGGCCCTTATTTTCGATCTTATTGAAGTCTTTACCCTGCTCGGGGCCTGCTTTTTAGTCAACTACGTCACGGCCGATGCTAAAACCAACTGGTGCGAGGGTCTGATGATGGTTACTTTCTATCTCATGATTGTACGGTCACAATCACGGCTTTGAATTATTTCTGACTGTTGTCTGCAGGGCGTGACTGCGTGGTTCTATCCTGGGCAGCCTGAAGTTCGTGATATGGTCACATGTGCCAGCGTACGATTGGCAGTAGCGCAGAACAGCACTGTGGCACATAGTGACCACTACCAGAACTTGACAGCACACCCCCTACCAGCACACATGCTCATACACAACGTGACGCTCAGTCCCCATGGAAACACAAGTCATCCTGGTGCGGGGCACATAGGCCCACCTGTTGGTGGAAACGTAAGCCATCCTGTTGGTGGAAACGTAAGCCATCCTGTTGGTGGACACATCAGCCAGCCTACGAGCGCCACACCACACCAAAATACCCTTAATAAACGCCTCTCAAGACTTGTTAAGAGATATGGGGTGGGTGATAATGCAGGTGTGTAGATAGTATTCTGGTCTGGTACCAAGATCTGTCTACTGCTACCGTAGCAACTGTACTGGTATTATATAGACTGGGAAAGAGTATCTCCAGATATCGATCTACCGAGTGATTCTACTGCCTTCTGAACTAAGGCAGTTATTTCTGTCCTTATTTCCACGTCCTGTAGATCCTGGACATCGTCAAGTCTTTGACGATTCCGTTCTGGGCTTGCCTCAATCCTCCTTTTCTCTTGTTCGTAATCCCGTGGGGGTGGGGTGTGCAGATCTCCCGGTGCCTTCCTAATTTCAAAAATCAAGGGATTACCAAATGTTACACCGAGTCGAGTGCCTGGGCGAGGAAAATATTTGTAAGGGAATTTTCGGCCTTCAGGCATCAACTGGTCAAAGCCTGTAAGCCACATGGGAATGACCACCGGTGGGATTGAGGACTCCGTAATGATTCGACCCCTGGTAGTTGGTAGCATAAGACCGTTAATTAACCAACCCTAGAAGTTGGTGAACTCACACGCCCCACTTAAACCTAGGTAGTGTGTATATGCCGGTTTGATCCTTACGGTAGGTGCTTGGTTGATTGACTTTACCTTCGCCAAAGAGATGGACCTAGCCAATAGGTTATCACCGCCTGCCAAGAGACTAGAGTTGCGTCATACCCAGCCGCCTTGATTTAGTTTTTCAATCGCGACATCTACGGAGGGCTGGTATATTCCGTTACCACGGAACGTTTCAAGAGTCTGGCCAAGTCGAAAAAAGGTAGAAAATAGACTTGCTACCAGGAATGTGAGTGACAGTCGAAAGAGAATACAAAGCTGTGCTGTACTCACGGATTTGTGAACATGATGTCTGATGCACCGAGAGCCCACCGAGTTCTCCGAGAATTCAAATAATAGTGAGCTGGCAGTACACCCCAGGTGACCGGATCATCTAGACTTTGAGCCACTTTAAATAGGGAACATGGAGCCATATCGAGGACGAGGCTTACGTCGAGATGTGATTTGAAACTGACGGAATCAATTGGGATATCACAAACTCCGGAAGGACAAAAGACCCACCTGTTACCACGCCTTGTCCGCTACTCCTTTTTGCGTCGTTTTCGAGAGCATCAAGGAGGATATGAAGACCATTTACGGTGATAGACGCAAAGCCAAAGTTTAAAAGAGCCTTGCAAGAAAGACCTACTGCAGTTACAGTGGACGTAGATAGGAGACCCATGAACTGAGCAGATTATTAGATCACGCGCTGATAAGCGGCGACTTACGTAATAATATCTACCACTTGTCTCCACATAACTCGGTTCCCAGAGTTCGTTCAATCTCTGCAGCTGGGCTACAGGCTCGTCGCGCCCCAGCGTCGTCCTCCACGATGTTGGCCCTTATGGCGCTCAGCTCAGTTGCAGCTATTCTCTTTGTTTATATTTTTATGCCTGCTCTATGGGTTTCTATTATGGCTGTCGATGATTCTCTGGACGCTCACGAGGCAGGTTTGGCAGTCGTAGCGTCCCGTAAGTCCATTTTTCACTTGTTTTGTCAGTCTCCTTGCTGAGCCTTCTGAATTCTTTAGGAAACCCGTTCCGAGAGAGTGGGCCGCCAGCCAACATGGCCAAACTAATCTTGCTTCGTCATAAGGTATGTAAACTACTGCGCTTTTTCAGCTAAATTTAATGTCAGCTTTATAGATACAGACAACAAACCGAAAACGACGCAGCCCTTCACAAACGCGCCAGGCATCGCGCGTAATCCCTTCCCGTATCATGCCTCCTCGTTCAAAGCCTACATGGATACGTTTTGGGAGACAGTTTAGTGGAATGCAGCATTATTGATCCATGATGCGATTGAATCTATATACCTACATATGCAAGTTTTATCTCATCTGCGTTACCATACCCTCTGCTTTCCGGGACATGCACAGAGATGTACCACCGTTGTCCTTACATATACCCTTTACTTTCTTGGCTTATGTTTTGTTGTCTGCTCCTATCTCCTATTGATACATCTGTAAATTAGACGATTGGAGGAACGCTAACAACATTACAAGATATTATTATACATAACTATTTACACCCAAGATATAATTCACTTCTGCTTTTTAAATCTTTAACCAAAACGCGCACTTCTGTCAGCCGCTACGCCGGCGAGCACGCTAGGCATCGCTTTCACTGGCCTTCTTTGTTCTGATGTCCGGCTTGAATCTGCCGACGCCGTTGAACTGTTGCGCAAAGATCCTCCCCCACTCTTTACCTTGGCGTTTCTAAGGCCAGTCACTGCAGCCCCACCAACAGAGCGACCGGTGGTTCCAGCATTCCGTGATCTCCCCTCACCCTTGGCCCAGGATTGCAAACGGTCGAGGTTTTCTTTAGGCAAATTCCCAGCTAGGGAGTCCTGCTGGCTCTCGAAATCAGAACTGCGTATACAGGTAGATAACTGAAGATACTAACCACGAAACTAGGATCAGGTTCTATTCCACTTCTTCGCGGCTGAGCCTGCTTTCGCCGGTGTCCATCGACGGCTTTAACGCGTACACCACCTTCTCCATCAGAAGCATCGCTGTCGATCCAAGAAACATCACGGAGATTAACAGGCTCTTCAACCTATGTCATCGTATATATCAATAAACGAAAAAAAATTAGATAAGTGGGATCCAACCTCTGGCTGTTCGGCCAACTGGCGGGCAAGTCGTCGTACTTCAGTTGTAGTAATCTCGGGAGGTTCATCATTCTCTCTTGGGTCGTTGTCACCCATGACAACGTCTTGGGAGTCGTGCTGTGGTTGGGCCAAAAACGACAATTCTTCATCCACGAGACTATGTTCGTAGACATTATAGAAAGGCTTGGTCTCTTCGAGGTTCGCTACGACATCGGTCCAAAGTTAGATAGAGGTGTTAAGTTGAATGCAGATGACACTGACCCAAGTCTCTGATGTTATCTCGATCAATCTTTGGTTTCTTGTGCATACCCCGTCGAATCCTGCGATTCCTCTCATCTTCATCACTTTCGTCGTCGCTGTCATCCATACCGACGCCGTGGTGACGCTTCTTCCTCCGCAGTTCTCCTTGTATAGCAGCCTGATGAAGCTTCTCAATCTCGAGATCGTCTTGTTCTGCGTGCTCTCTGAACACGAAATATGAGCAATGCTCAACAAGAGTAATATAACAATCCGCTTACTGGTATTTTTCCTGTACAAGGTCCGCATTCATGGCATCGGGGTCCATCTCTCGGTCATCCACCAGTGTTTCCAGTGTCTTGTCCTGATCTTCCCCATCTTCCTCTTCCTCGTTGTCTTTCCTCCTACCCATGAATCCGAACGAATCTTCATCATCCGATTCTTGGGCCTCGAACTCGATGTAATCAGACTTTTCAAGTTGTCGCTTCGCTTTCATATGTTGATCTTTGGATGCACCAGTCAGAACATCGAACGCGTTTCGTACTGGCTTTTGAGGACTTGGGCTGATCGAACGATAGCCGGCATCGGACATACGAGATGGAGAGCCAGCGCGCCTCAATCGACGGAAGGGTCTATCATTGGGGGAATCAGAATCCACGGACTGGGAGAGGGAGAGGGTTCTAAGAGGGGGTCGTGCACTTGATTGCGGGTCAAGGGTATTAACCAACGTTGAAGCCTGGGATGGAGATGGTGGTATATAGATTCGTGGGCTCGCAGCCTCCGGTCGATTTTGAGTTAGGAAGCTATTTACATGTTAATCTCAAAGTATCTGGTCACAGATAAGGTACGCACCCATGATCGTTGACATATAGCGTTGGTTCCTTCTGTAGCTTCTTGTTCGCAGCCTCCAGGAGATAGCCCTGCTCCTTTTCGAAGATCTGATCAGCCTTGCGCAACAGGCCAGAATCAATCTGGAACGCAGGTTGCAGGACGACGTCTTGCGTCAGATCAAGCGCAGAATGACCAGGCTTGCGGAGTTTGTTAAGCGTTGGGTCCGGCTGATTATGCGTCGGTTAGTAGTGCAGTAAATAAACATCTCTAGTACACACCTCGTCCAAGAACGACTTGGAAAGCCCGAGCCTACCGGCCGGCTGCTTGTAGGGGGTAGATTTCTGAACCTCTGTACCTGATTCAAAGAGGTCCGAAAATCCAGGCTGAAGCAGTTCACCGCCAAAGACATCAGAAACTTGAGGGGACTGGGGATAGCTGCTGTTTTTCTCGAAGTCTGCGACTAAAGGAAGCGTGGCTGGTGGTGAAACCTGCTGCAGTCGCGTGGCAAAAGATGTCGGGACTTTCGAAGGTACTACCGGGGAAGCAAAGGGGTCATCGTCCAGCAAGTCTTTGAAGGGCTTTCTAGCATCCGCGTTGTTGTTTCCATCATCAGCACCAATGGAATGTGATTGCAACACAGGAGACATCGATAAACATCTCGCCATCTCGAGGTCCGGCGAGTCTATCCGTGTCCCCAGTGGATGTTTCGCACCTGCATCACCGTGGCGTACCACTGCTTTGTTTTCCTTGTCTTCACTCCGGTCAAACATGAGAGATGTGTTGTTCTCTTTGTCATTCTCATCCTCAGTGCGTTCGTCCGTGGAGGATAAGGAGCCTTGGTGGGCCATTGAAAGTACAGGGATAGATACTACGGCATTTTCATTGCTGTAGCCTTGCGGGCTACCAAACATGCGCAGTTTGGGCATTGAGAACGAGTTTTCATCGTTTCCATCAGAATCAGAATCGATGATAGCCTGAGCGCGACGACGGGATCGGGCCTTGAGTGCTTGTTTTTCATCCAAGTCGTCGTCGATGGCTAGATCCTCGCTTTCAGGGTTTACCATTGTGACATCTGCTTCCTGATCCTCCTCGGTGACCTCATTATCTTCATCGCGTTCCTCAGTGTCATCTGGCTGGGGGGAGGGGCTAGCGGATCCTCTCATCTCTGACGATGTTTCGTAGTCACTACCTTCATCTTCGTCTTCGTCTACTTCCATTGTTACTTCCCGTTGCTCTGCAGCAAGGAGACCCTTCTCTGCATACGATGCCGTTGCATCATTTGCTGAGCACATCGCACCTTCCGCCGCATCGACCACTTTTCCGCCTCTCCGTTCCCACTCGGCTTCTTTCTGCGTTGTCGACTCCTTATTCTTACTTTTCACCATCTGGACCAGAGTTCTGTTCAGTTCACTCTGACTCATGGCATCGTGGTTCCGTTTTGATTTTCCAATGCTGGAGATGACGAAAGGCGATGCTCCATCTTTTGAAGGTGTTTCCTTGGCTCGTTGCCTTCCTGGCACGATCCCTCCAAGATTCAACTGTCGCTTACGCCCTTCTGAAATCCTCTGCTTCTTTCCCGACATCCTTTCTGCTTCTTCCGCTTTCACGGCAGTCAGTGTCTCTCTCGCTGGCACAATCTCCAGGTCGTCATCGTCTGACGAAGTTGGCTTTGTAGCTTGTTGGGCCAGCAACAATTTCTTCTTCTGCAGAAGTGCTTTTTGAACCTGTGCCTTGTCACGCTTTCTCTGTTCTTCACTGACAAGTTCTCCCACTTCTGGTAGTGCATCCGAATCGGAATCATTGATGTCACGAAGTGAAGCTATTGGCCTGAGTTTAGAGGTCCCAGGTTGTTCCTTAGCCAGAGATGTTTCAAGAAGCATTGGCGAAGGCCGTCCTACATGTTGATTTGACAATGGTAAGGCATCCTTAAGAGGGGAGGAGAAATCCGCAATTGGGTCTGACGACGGTTCCTTTCCAATAGGGCGCCCGCTACGAAGATAAAAATTGTTCTCAAACAGCATACGAATGAATGAAAAAACACTTACGCCGCTTTGACGGTAGCAAAAAGGGATTGGAACGTGTATTTCTGTACATTTTCTTCGCTACGAGGAATTGACACCTGTTGGTCTGCAGCGAGGCGAGCACTTTCGCGTCTAGTCTCCTTGAGCTCTTTCTTTGTTGGGGGCTGAAGTGGCGTGAAAATAATGCGAGAACAAGGCCGCTAACGACAACTAACCTTGATTTTGGATCTCTTATTTCGCTTATCCTTCTGAGCGGACTTTTTGGAAACCACGCTGGAGCCATCTGGATCTTCGGAAAATTGAAGTGGAACAACAGTCGCGCGCGAAGCGGACGAGTCTATCTTGCCTTTGCTTCTGGGCTTATATCCATGCATTGGATGTGCTGGCAGTTCATCATCATCAGATGTAGGGGGAGTAGGAGAGGACCGTGATTTAGGTGTGTTGACGGCATGTGGAAACGCGGGAGACTTGGTGGCTGATGAGCCTTTGTTGTCGCCAAGTTCATCCTCGGAGTCAGAATCATGCACAACGCGCTTCTTCAGGTGGCGGCGAGCTTGAGTAACCTGAGGAGTGAAAGGAGAGGGGCCGTTGCTAAAGGCGTTCTGTATCAAGGGCGACACATCTAGAGTATATTGATCGCGAGTCAAAGGGTCTGAAAGGTGTACCGTGGAAGATGTGGGAACATGAGGAGACTGCTCCCTTTCAACATGTGATGGAATAGCCGACGACCTC
>QOVE01001576.1:0-35916 GCA_003521275.1 Tricholoma sp. MG99
TGTCGGGGGCGATAGTCTTACGGTGATACAAGTTAATCATACTTATGCACTCACGGACGTACTGCAGATAATACTATACCTTGAATCCGTTTCGAGCAAAATCATCTACCAACAGCTAAATTTACGAAAGATGTATCGGCATTGAATGTTCCGTGACGAAGCTACATACCTGAGCATTGCTGAGCTGGGGCCCGAAAATGTCGGACAAGTACAAGATGATCTTGTCCTTGGGGTAGTCGGTCGTGGGCGTAGCAACATAGCAATCTACACCACCGATCTTCTCCCATTTACCCTCTGGGGTACCCTCGTGCCTTACACCTGTATGATGTTCATAAGACAGGTCAGCAAGGAGGATGTAAACACATATTGGACGAGGCGGGTACCTGAAATGCATTCTTTGCAGAGACTCATGATGGCTGTTGATAAGATGGGATTGATGTCTAATGGCGGTGTTGTCGGGTTTTAAGGAGCCGTCAAACAAGATTTCCCATCCTATGACCAGATCTATAGAAGCAAGGTCGCATTCTAACTATAGGTAAAGCGGTCTCACGAAAATTAATTAAATTAATTAGTTAATTCTAGGACGAGGAGGAAAGGAACGGAAGGAACGAGAGCTATATCGTTCATCACGAAAAACAGGCAGCTGCAAGGTAATTGTAGTACGAGAGAAGATTACAGAAACATTACCAGTAAAGATAATAGAACAGAGTCTCAGAGAAGCAAGACCTTTCTACTCAGAACATCCGACATCTTCAAGAAAAGATGTAAAAAGAACCTGACTGTATCTGGTGTATGAACAGAAAACATGCAAGAGAAATTAGATGACTCACTGGCACTTCGGCATCACTGCATCATAGTGCATCAATCCAACTTGATGAGTCACTGAATGAATTAATGACATGGTGGCCCATCTACAAGGGATTACTGAGGAGCAGTCTCGGAGTAGGTTTCCATGCCAGGAATGAATGGATTGGGTGGTAGTGGGGCCGAACGATAATCATCCTCAGTACTAGTCTTGACTCGGACAGTGTCAAGTCTAGTACATACTTCCGAGATTCTTGATTGCATAAACCAGACTGAAGGAGACCTTTGAACTGAGGGCATGCTGTGATTTGAGCAGGTCACCATGGATAAGGTCTCCTTGGATGACAGATGCATTTACCGAAGAGTCGCATTTTTGAGATGTTGACCCCGACCCTGTCAAATACAAGTTGTTTTGGCCCAAGTGCAACGAGCTGAAAGCAATGGCATGTGCTGATCCATCTGCCGTGCATGCGTCTCGATGTAAGTATCATAGAGATCCGAGTCACCTAGAAAGCGTTGCACTAGGAACATAGCCAGCATGGTTGGTATGATGGGGGTTGCCGAGAATCATTGAAAATCAATTTGCGGCGTGCGCACCTTGTCTTTGATTCTGTCACTCGTCACCTCTCCAAAAGCTTTCCTCTCGGTTATCGTATGCTCCTATACCCAAAGTCTGCTCTCCTATACTTTCTGAGACATTGGAAGGCGACAGACAAGGATGAATTTCATGCAAACGACGGTAAGCCGACTCAGGAGAAGTTCCGACTTGTCACTTGTTGGACTCAGACCTCAAAAAACACAATTGCAAGTCACGCGGCCTACGATTTGACTCAGGCTATACTATACAAGTCGGGCTTTCCAGGCTAATGAATACATTCGGTCCGAGTCATCCATGAAACTAGGTCTGTACCATTCACGCTAGGCGCAATTCTATGACGCCCATCTCGCCCGGCAGATCCCAGAATTTTTCGAAACGCAGCCCTGCCTCTTTACCTAGCTGGATAAACCCCTCTAGATACCGCTCCTGGCTGTTCAACATGACCATCATATCAATATCAAGATTATATTGGCGGATTTTTCCGACGCCATAGTTAGGAAGCAGTGGTTCTGGCGCTTGTTTGAATTTCGACGACTCGTCCGCGACACGGTCTGCATATTGCAAAACAAACTCCTCTGGACGATGCATGATTATTGTGACTTGAAAACATCAGAATATGGAATACACACGAATGAGGACACGGCTGCTAGGTTTCATGGCGGCGCGGACTCCACGCAGAATCTGGACACAAGCTTTGTCAGGCCAGTCATGTCTGCAAAGCAAATGTGCCAGTCAGCCTGCTGTGCTTCTTGATTATAGTCGAGAAACCTACATGATATTTTTCAACTACATCCAATACAAGGTTTGGATCAGAATCTAACGTGTGTTCGCTGAACACGGATGGGACCTACAAAGTAGACGTCGCAATCCTTTATCGGTGACTCGGAGAAAAAATCTAATGTCTTGAATTCGA
This sequence comes from Tricholoma sp. MG99, assembly GCA_003521275.1. Taxonomy (NCBI): domain Eukaryota; kingdom Fungi; phylum Basidiomycota; class Agaricomycetes; order Agaricales; family Tricholomataceae; genus Tricholoma; species Tricholoma sp. MG99. The sequence goes on from QOVE01001576.1 coordinate 2,316, forward strand.
TCCGCTGTTCTTTGATAGCCTCTGGACACTCCCTCGGCCAAACCACTGTTTCAGCTTGTACCATACGATCAGGGAGATCTTGAAGTTTGAGCTGAAGAGTTGGATAGGCTTTCGCTAGTTGCAATGTGATGGCTCCGATTCCGCCACCAACATCACAAACGGTGGCACCTGGACCAAGTTCAGACCACGGGAAGGCTATAGAGAAGCAACCATATGTCATCAATGGGGATGAAACCAGAAACTCTGGGGCTGACCATCAATCACTGCACCAGCGTCGACAGTCTTTCCCCAGCCAATCATCCCGATGCCGAACCGTTCACCTTGCTTCGCTCCCTCTGGAGTTGCCTGTATTACATTCTGAGCACAAGACAAGCAGCTCGCAGAAACGACAATTAGCGCACCCCCTCATACCAATCAAACAAACTTTTAGGATGCTTGCTCCACATGTTGAAGGATGAATGCTCTGGTGCGTAAGAATGGCCCCATTCGGAATGAGCCAAGGTTTCCGGAAGAACTGCAGTTGATTTGGCATTCTCGTCCGTGCTGCAGCCAATCAACATGCATCCAAGATAGAATAATCGACTGTAAAACCCACAAGTGCAACGCAAGACCAGATAGAGGGTTTGTCGAGAGAAGCTGCACGCTAAGTCGATTATTCGCGAACACATTTTTACTGACTTGTAAGCAAATAATTATCGGTCACTAAAATCTTGAGACAGAAAGAGAAACAGAAAGTACCTTCACGGAAGACATGTTTCGTCGCTAGCAGCCGAAGAATTCTTCCAAGCTTTTCTTGTTCGACCCCGCTTCTTTTCGAGATCTCTGAAATGTGCATCCCTTCAGGCTGATCCAGAAGAATGTCCGGGATCTTGAACGTAACAACAACTTGCAAGCATCCCGGTTCATAAATCTGTAGATTCGACACGTTCAAAATCGACTCAAACAAACACACATGATAGTAACGTACTCCCATGACTTTCTAATCAAGTACACAATCAATTGAGAAGACAGCTCAGATTTGGTGCACGAGACTTACATTGGTAACCGTATGGTTAGGACGCGCCACAGTCGCACACAACTGAGCGCAAGCACCTTCCAGGGTCTGAATAGCTAACTTGAGTTCCATAGGAGCTATTTGGGAGTCAAGCGGATGAGGAGTCGTGTCATCCAACGAGGGAATAGATGGTTGAGAGGATTTAGCATATTGGGCCTCAATTATGCGTGCAGCATCCGAAATCAGACCAACTAGGGCAGCAACTTGACTTTGGCTGTGAGGCGACGACATTGAGTTCTAGCTCAAGGGGATTTGTGAAGATTGGCTGTGTTGGATAAGGGGCTGTTTTATATGTTAATACGTATGACGATATCAGATAATAAGATGTTTCATCAGATCTCGTTACACCGTAATTGCCTGTGTATTGCGCGTACGGTGAACTGTTTGATGCTGTCCACGATAAGTTAAGGGACTGATCACTTTACATCTATTCCGGCGACAGTTTTGGGTGGCGCTAGTCACAAGATTGACACAATAGGTCGAGTATACTTTCCATTTGAGTTGATCACCAACTGTCTGATACCGGGAAGATCTATAAGTTTAAGTTGTCAGCTTGACATGTACAGAGCATGAGCAGATGCCAGTGTGCTAAATTGTGCTACATACACACATACTTTTCTGTTGACCAAACACCCTGAAGCACTTAAAATTTTACAGCCATAGAAAGACTTGCATATAACACAGTTAGGGATCCAGACTATAAGGGATATCGATAAGCTGAAACGTGGCCCTGACGGCGAGGATATGGAGAAGTTTAAGTACCCAGTATACCGGTTATCATGAACCAGCGTGACGTCATAAAAGTCAGCGGATTGATGTCTTGATGTCAGCCAGATGTCAGGACGAATAAAATAAAAATATGCAGAATATGGATATGTCAATGATAGAAGCCAGTGATGGGATTCCTAGTGCAGTCTCTGAAGTTCATGAAATGCATGTTCATGCAAAGGGTCAAGCTTATGATTGGCTTATGAGTTCAAACGTTCAAACGTTATGTAACGAGGAATAAACATGCTGCCTCGTCACTTGTGCTGCCCGTCGTAAGTTGTAGTTTCCTCCACCGGTCACTAGCCAGACACAATAGACGCAAGTTTTCTCGACTGGCTTACATAATGCACAACTTGATGTGTTGAACTTTGTTGACAGTGTACCTTGATTACAATGTCCATGATCAACGTTTCAAAAATTGCATCTGTTCCAAGAAATGATGTTCATAAGGTTTCCAGATTCTGGCCACTCTGGCGTTTGTAGCCATTCGGTTATCCGAGGGTGCGGTGTTGCACGGGGACACGCGGTAACAGGCGGTAATTGTATAAGGTTTCTCAACGCTTGCCTGGATGGGGTACGGTGGATGGAACATACAGTCAAGGCCACCGGCACACCTGGGTGACTGATTCTGCCAAAATGCATCCATGATGGCTCCTCACTCAAGATCTCAATATATCAGTGCCTATTCACATATGCATGCCATTGCATGGTATGTTTCAGTGAAGGTCAGCGGTGTATGCGGCTGATTTTGCATCGTCACTAGCAGACGGCGAATGGTGCAAGACTGCATCACGGTGTCTATCAACGTTAGCGTCCAGATATCCGATGCTTACCATGCTTCTCTCCTAAGATGGAAAGTCTAGATCCAGACATGTTAAAGTGCTGTACTATACCTCCATAATGCCTCCATTGATGCGTGTTTCAAACACGTGCCTGGTCTTATGATACACATCACGATAGGTTAGGAGGCGAAATGAACGGAATGAAATATAAATGTACGTGAAATATCCCTTTTTCGTGCCGCCTCGCTGCCTACGTTTATCTAACTCTGCGATATCAATGTCACTGGCCACTGGTGCTCTGCATCTGTAAGTCGTCCTTTTAACTTTACAATGACGTATTTTAAAGTGCGAGTTCATAGGCAAGCAGGGAAATATTTCCAAGTGGCTGCATTTGTAGTTCTTGTTTATGATCACAGTATGCTAACTTATCCATTGGTCTTCAATTTAATAATTGGTCATCAGTGCTCACGTTCTCAGTTGAGGTCTCTCAACCTGATCTCCATTGTTTGACACCCTGACAGAGCTGCCCAAGTAGGTTGAGCGCGTCTGGAAACGAAAGATGACTGGGGCATCTGTTCTGTTCCTCATCAATCGATATGTCACTCCTGTACAGTTCATCATCATAATTGATGGTACGTAGGATGTGAATTGTCGAACTAGAGAAATAGTCTAACATCATACAGCATTCCAAGACCCTAGATGGACGCACCAGGTATGACCTTGGTCAAATTTACTTTATATTCGCTTTGGCTGACTTGTCACTTATAGGCGTAAGTGAACTGTGTTATCAAAGGTGGCGGTCCGAGTCTTACCTATGCCTTCCAGATGTAATCGATTTGTAGCCTTTGAAGGCGCCTCGACTGTCGCTCTGGTAGCTGGTAGGTTGTTGGAAACAAACTCCGATATTTGCTGATGCTGATACTATCTAGTTTGTGAACGTATGATTTTTCACTCGTTTCTAATGCAGAGCCTTACCATCTACTTAGTGGTCATGATTCTTCGAGTCTATGCCCTCTATCGTCGGAACATATTTGTGCTTTCTTTCCTGATGTCATTATGGGCTGCTCAAATAGTAATATCGTCCGTTGGCTTAAGTACTGGATTTGGTGAGTACCTTCTACTGTAGTTGCAATATTCTAACACACATCGCAATTGGCTAGCTGCTCCATTACCTCCAGGGCTCGTCGGTAAGCCTTCACGACTTGTGAATCAAACCTTTGATTTATATGATCATGCAGGTTGCATTTTCACCGGATCAAGCAGTCTCTTTCGTATGTGTACTATCAAAACCGCAAATTACGTGTCCTTACGATTTTTATTCACAGCGTCGCTCTGGGTCGCACCATTGATAACCGATTCATCTATATTCTTGCTCACGATATGGCGCACTAGGACGTATCTTAAGCATTCCAAGAACACACCGTGCGTTCCGATGATTGACATCAGTCTATATTTTTGCTCATATCTTTGTGGTATAGAACTATTAATATATTATTCCGGGACGGTCTCATGTATTTCCTTGTGATATTCATGGCAAATCTAATGAATACCCTCATTTACTTTGTAGGTTGTTCTGTTGTTCTGTTCCCAGCATACTGTGTACTGTGTAGCTCATTTGACTGGCACAGCTGGCAACCTCGGACCTGAAGGCTATCGGTGCTTCTTTCAGCCAGCTGATCACTGCTACGATGATCTCTCGACTGGTCCTCAATCTTCGTTTCTCGCCGTCCAGTATACGGACGGTATCAGAAGACTACGCTGTTTCTGGGCCCAAAGTTCCTGTAAATTTCATCCAACGGGCCCTCGGTGATTTAGGACAGGTGGACAATTTCCGAACTCATACTTCGGGCTCCAGCAGGACGGCTACAGAAATGAGACTGGAAGAATTCGGCGGATCACGGTATGTTGTGGGTGCGTGAGCTTTGTGCGCGAAGTGGGTGATCGCAGAAACCTGGACGTGATTCGAGCTCGATGGGAAGATATGGGGTTTTGTCCGTTGCACGTACATTGTGCGACTATGTCTCTGATCCATCCCGTCGTGACATATCGTGGCTTATGGCATCCCAGGATGTTACCACATTCAGTATATGTAGTCACTGGTGGCATTTTGCTACGCAGTGAATGTGGTAGTCTGCTCACAGGACTCGGGACCACCCAAGACCTGGAAGCAATGTAGGATAGATTGGGGTATTTGATAGCCGACTTGTCACATATTCTAACTGGGTATTCTGACTGTGTATTTATGTACATGTATTTAAATGTTAACTTAACGAAAACCTCTGATTCAAAGCCAAAAACACGTCTTTCCTGAGGATGAGTGTTGCTCACGCCATCATCCGTAAGTAAACTAGAGAGTATACACACCGAGTATTTGCACACAATGAAGAGTTATCTATCTCCCTGATAAATGGTTGTCCCCGAACCTACCAAACTTTCAGGGTTTGGGACGACGTCGCGTCGCGTCTGGACTCCGAGTTCACGATAGGAAGATATAGATAGGGCTCGAGACGCGCTATTTTTTGACCCGACGCGCAGCTACGCAGCCTGCAGGTATGAGATTATATACTTGTATCCAAAAACAAGTCCTCCGCCCCTACGATTTCCGGTCCGGGGGCAAACCTACCAATGGGTCACTTATCCACGGTACTAGCGTTTGAAGACATGAGATAAGGGAACGTTTGGCGGCGTGCATTGAAACTAGATCCTACTGTGAATTCGCATTCCCTGCCAGATGTTATAATACACTAAGGTTTTCTTGATGTTAGTACATTGTATGTATGGGCGTAGAGATATACACAAACGGATGTGAAAAAAATGCCCAAGTCCATGCGCTTATGTTTGATGCCCATTCTTCGAAAGATTAGCAACCGTTGCCCGTCGTCGCTTATTCCCTCTCCTTATCTCGCCTAGGTCATGATCGATCTCACTCTCCTTAGACCCACAAAGCATACTCAAGCTCTNNNCAAGGCCACCGACAGCCTGGTTGGGGTGTGTTCCGTTCGCCTTTGGTCTCCGTCTTCCGCCTCCACCACCACCGCTTGCTCCAGTCCCACTTGCACCGGTGGTCCCCCCATTTGATATCGTGGTTGAGGTCAGGGGGAGCGGGAACGGCGAGGGTAGCTCGTCGACAGAGAGAGAATGTGGATTGAGGAATGGTCCTGTGGTAATTGGGAGACTACTTATAAGCCCTATTCCAGCCCCTACGCCATTTGGCAGAGCCGATCCTTGAGCACCTAGTGGCGTTGGCGGTGGTGAGGTGCCAAGTTTGTTGCGCAGTTTACGCGTTATGTGTGGTCGGCTGGTAGAATCAAGTGCTGCATCTATGAGGGAAAAGGGTGAGGAGTTGGAGGTATGGTATAGGAAATGTCGACTTACCACCCGTCGTGCCTTCACCCTCCTTCTCCTCTCTTGCTCTTCGTCTACGATCTTCGATGCCCTCTATCAGCCGCTCCCTTACTCGTTCTCTTCCTCTCTTCCATTCCTCCTCCACACGCTCCCTTTCTTCATCATACGCAACCTGTGCACATTCGATCGCATACCGTTCTTCCATCTCCAGCTGGACCAATACTGCTGAACGCTCCGTAGTAAGGGGCAACAGCCGCAAATTATATAGCGGCGACGTTTCCGGTCGCGTGGCCAGCTGGAGGGCGGTACTATGTAGTACGGAGATGCTTTCAGTAAAATAGCGTCCACTTATATGCCGTGGTCAAAAAAAAAAGAAGTCAATTTAGAGATAAAGCTGCACAAAATATTATTGACATACTCGTCTCGTCGATCGCTCATCTCTTTCCCTAACTTTCCAGCGATTTCTCGTCGTCGTTTCTCTCTCTTTCCGTCGTCGAAAGACCCTCCTGATTAGAGCACGCAGTTAGACGAAGTAAGGGGTGATAGATAAGTTAGAAGGCACCTTGTATCCGTGAGCTGGGACCTGCAATCGTAGAATGGTGGTGGTGATGATTATACGGGATACTCATGTCTGAGATGTCGACGTTCCTTGCTGGTTTGTGGGACGAAGGGTACGACACTGGAAACAACCCTGGCTGAGGAGGCATCCTCCGATTTTATGTCGGTAACGAAGGTTTTTGTGCGCTCGAAGACGATATATGCGAAAAAGTGCCGTAGAGATGATGGCGTACACGGAACTTTTCAAGTTTGTTACTCCAATGCAGGGTAGACTCGTGATCTCAATCAACATACCACGTGATATAGTTCTACAGCTTAGACTCGACCTGACACTGACAGTGAGTCCAACACTGTCTAACAACTGAACGTTGAACACCATCATACAACATACGGCATTCAGCAACCATATTTTCGATGATCGTGTCGCGTTTTCACTTGTTCGGGCTTTACACGCGTCGCGTCAATCTGTCACGTGCCAGTGCTGGATGGTCAGTGGTCACAGTCACTGACACAAGTCAACTAAGTAGTCATGGGCCCCTGGGCCCCAGGCACTGGCGGAACTCTTCTTACCACTTAAGTGGCTGTCTGTATCAGTATAAGCTATGTAGTATCAATCTACTGATACATACACAGGTTGACACCGGCGTTTCCGGGTCATTACAAGTACATGCCAAGCCATGTCAACTTGTATCAGCGACCTTCAGCGTTGTTAATAAGTGTGATGGAACTATCCTCCCCACCAAAAAAGATACGAATTTATAGTCTGACTACAGGAGACTATGATGGAACCTCCTCCGTGAGTAGCTCTAATCTTTGCGAGTTCAAATCGTGTCATGCCTTGCAGATTTGATCATGTTTCGTCCTCTCAAGCCCAACGAATCGTTTTGACATGGACAGCTGCCGACGATAGTTTAGACTCGGACGACAGAGAGACCGCAATACCACACACTCTCAGGCTGCCTGCAGAGGACCCACCTGAGTGCGTGTCTAGTTAATTTCTGTGCGTCGGTCAGCTTATGCTGTCCTTTAGGTATGCCGTAGCCCGAAGACCAACTCAACCTATCATCTACTCTTTTTCCCGTGTATCAGCGAACGCTATGCTCTTATTACCGCCTCCCAATGCGCCAGATACACGGCCCCTCTATCACATATCGGTCAGCCTCAATTGTTTCAACCCGCTCTCTGCAATTACTTGCATTCATCGTGGAGCGACGGAGAATGGCGAGTTTGTTGGTGATTTTGAGTGAGTTTTTCCTTATAATACATATGGTTTCTGGTATGACATGTATGTATTAGAATGGGTATATCGACGAGTTCTGCAACTATCTGTTTTCGCAACAAAGAATTTTTAATGACTTCTCTGATCACGAAGATGGGAAGTCGGGATGCTGTAAGTCGGAGCACCGTTGCACAGATCTTATGAAAGTAACTCGCACATAAGGCATTGTGGAACTGGATGAGCAATTCACCGAACCATACTGTGAGATGGGATACTCGCACAAGGCCCGCTGCAGTTGGTGTTTCTATTTTTTGTATTCAATGTCTGACAAAATCATTTCCATCAGTGTACTTCAGGTCTTCCATCCGCCCCCCCTTTAGCAATGTTTTATCGAGCAGAGGGCCTTCGTCGACCGTCATCACCGGCTCCCATGTCAAGACTAGAGGTTATGCCACAAGGACATGAGCGTCTCGATGACATTCTGATCTCATTGTTGATCATTGAGAGAAAACGGCTTACGCCTGGAAACGCCGACCACAAGCCTCTTTTCAGTTGAATCGTCAGGCTGAATACTGTGGCCTCGAAAGACCCTCCTACTGATGTTTGTGAGTCAATAGACCGGCCTTTGGCGGATAGCAATGATACCGATTATCTGCCACTAGACCTAAAACTGGCTCAAACTTACCCATATGGAAAAGATTCTTTTTATTCGCACCAGTGCCTTTATACCTGTCTAGACCAAGTTTAGACTCGACTCGTTATCATATGATCCTTGACATGCAGATTTCTGATACTCCCTGGCAACGGCATGACTTGCATTGCGAGTTGTGGCTTGTGAGCATGGGAAGTTATTTTCCATGCTTGGACTTGAACTTGTAAGTTGTTATCTTCGGAGAAGCACGATCTTCTTTTCGATGCCATCCGTGTGTCAATCCTTATGGGTGCTGCTAGATGCGTCCCGCAGACGCCATAGTGTTCGGGTCCTTGCGTGGTGCTGATCATTTCGATGATCCACATAAAGCGTGATATTGATGGTACATACAACGCTATAGACGACTCCTAGCTTTTTTCGTCAATCCAGAAAAGAAAAACCCCTGGTACCTGTTCTCCGCGCTTTCCTGACATTTCTGGGTGTACATCGGTATACCTCCCAAAAAGTTCCTCGACTCGCCCAATTTGCCATCTGCTGATTCTGATTTCGATTCTTGTCCCGCAAGAGCCATGGAATATATCTGTTGGATCAATTGACGCCAACCTACTTCTGCTTCACTTGTAGGTTCTATGCAAGTGAAGCCGTTCTCTCGCATGTGCCAAACGCACTTGACCACCCACGCTCCTTGGATTTCCTACACCCGACAGCAATTAAATGCAACAAGCAGACATGGAAGAAGAACCTCTTACAATGATGCTTGGGGCATTAGTGACACCAGTTGGACCATGTGGCCCATACGGGAAGAACATGTTGGGATACCCGGCACTCATCAGACCCAGATACGTCATCAATCCATTTTCTTCCCACTTGTCACGGATAAGAGTCCCATCCTTTCCGCGAATGTCAATCTGCTTCATTGGGCCTGTAATCACATCGTATCCGGTAGCCAAGACAAGAACATCAAGGTCATATTCAGTCCCATCCTTCATCCTTACCCCCCCTGGTATGACCTCGTCGATGGGGCTGTCCTTTACGTCAACGAGCTGCACATTAGGCTGGTTAAACACCTCATAGAACCCCTGCTCCAGACACGGGTCGCGTCTTGAAGCAATCGCGTGCATAGGAACCGATGGGGCGAGCTTCTCCTGTAATACAGGATCGTGGATCCTCTCCCTTACTTTGTCCCTCCAAAACGCGTAAAACATCTCGCTGGCCTGCTTGTCGATATACACATCGTTGAATGTGCCCGCTACATTGTAAAAATTGCCTTTGTCCCACACTTCCTCCAACGTCAAAATGCGCTCCTCTGGCGAGACCTCCATTATCGATTTCGGGATACTATCATAAGTGGCCCCCGTGAGCGTCTGCTCCCGTCGTCGGAGTATCTGTGGCATCAGCCTTTTCCACTTCTTCTGCATCTTCTCATCCCATTGATGCTGCCGCATGGGAAAGGCTATGGGCGGTGTTCGGAGGAAAACAGTGAGGCTCGCCGCTTCCTTCGCCGCTGCTTGTGATATCTGAACGCCGCTAGCCCCTGTTCCAATAATTCCCACACGCTTGTTCCTAAACTCGACGCCTTGCTGGGGCCAACGCGCGGGGTGGTGGCACTGGCCCTTGAATGTATCGATACCTTTGTATTCTGGCAGCACCGGCGTCGATGCCCAACCTATGCAAAGCAAAAGGAAGCGGGGATGTACTGTGACTCCCGTGTCGGTGGTAACTGCCCAGCGGTGTGTGTCAGCGTTAAATGTGGCAGAGGTGACACGAGTATCAAAGACTATGTCGCATCGTAGATCGAGCTTCTTGTCGACGTAATGGAAATACTTCATGATTTCAGAGCGGTCGGGGAAGGTCTTATCGAAGGAAAAGTCCTTCCACAGATCTTCCATTGCAAACTGGTAGATATAGGATTCAGAGTCGGTGCGTGCACCTGGATAACAATTCCAGTACCAGACCCCGCCGAGGTCACTGCCAGCTTCGAAGAGTTTGACACTCATACCAAGCTTGCGGAGATAGTGGAGGTGGTAGATACCCGTGAACCCTGCCCCTACTACGAGAGCGTCAAGTTCAGCAGTTACTTCCACTAGCGTCGTGGACATTGTAATAAAAGGAATTCTCGTGTTGAAAAAAGAGGGAGACTCGGATAGATCGAGCCTGCAGGGGTGGACATTAGGGTGCTCTTCCTATACCTTTATAGGACAGAACTGGCTCTTGTGACCAAAGCCGTGTCGTCTTATCTCTGATCAGCTACTGAGACAGGTTCTTATCCTTGGAAATCGGGAACTTGGGCTGCGTGGGAGGACTTGAGACTTGATGTTAATGAGTCCCATAGCCGTGGGAGTTTGCACGCTGTATGGCCTTAGAGAGCTCCTGAGGAAGTGAACTATAGAGCAACTGCAAACCAAGTCATGCGAATTACGCCAATCGGTATTGCCCATTAAAGTAATACAGCAGCTCTTACTTACACGACATCCCCATGGTGCAGTGGAACTTTGAAATTAGGATGAAAAAAAGGAATAGCTAATACACACCTTGACTTGTTTCGCCCCCAGAATAGCAACAAAATTTGCCCTCGAGCAAGAATCCAAGCCAGTGGAACCTGTCCTGCTATGTCCTTGAAGTCTTGCAACCCATTTCTTTGGTGTGAGACACTGATTCCACTATTTTCAGGAAGTTATCTGGAAGTGGAGATAGTTGAGTATTAGGATATACTGCTGAGAAACACATACTTGGGAAGAGCCTTCACATCATCCGTGTCAAGGTCCAAAAATGCGTAGTCGAATAGCTTTACCATGAAAGCGGTCTTGAAGTGAGCGTAATAGCACCGACAAATCGCTTTGTAAGCGGTCCTGTCCAAGTGGGGAATACACGACGATGGTAACCCCCAATTCTCGTGGGTCTCAAGGAGCACTAATTCCTCATTAAATACGTCGAGTGCGAAAGGGGACACTTCCATTTGGAGAGCTGCACTGTCGAAGACCCTTGGCTGAACATTCAGAAAGACCGATGAGTATCAACATGACGTGAGAAGAAACATCGCAGTGGTACATACCTGCGCATAGAAAAGCGGCAGCAAACTTAAGCGATGCATCGATTGCTTGCTTGAGATAATATTGCGGTCTCCTCGAAGGTTAGAAGGGGTGTAATCGTGACCGAACTTGGTGACTAAAAAGATGTCGTTCCTCTTCCTAGTACACTTGAACCCGGCAACACCAAGTCAGCAACAGCTGTCATATTGATAATCCTAGGTACACCAGTGTACACAGCCGTGTTCATGCCATGGCACTGATGGCAGCGCCCAGGACTTCGATGATCGTGAATAGTGCACAGTCGTAAGTGAACCCAAGCCGCAGAACATGTGGTTTCAACCGGTTTACCTTGAAAAGATCTTCATCAGATCCGATTGCACCGTAGGCAGACTGAGGCCACGACCTGCCACGACTCAGAAGTCAATAGTAGGCACAGAAGCATTCTCTTGGAGCGACATCCACCACGATAGATGTAATGTAAGTTTTTGAATCCATGGCACATGATTGATAAGTTTGATAAAATGTTGAACACGCATAGGCCTTCAAGTTGGCCGTAGTACACCTGACTCGGCGTTTCAAACTTTTTACTTATAGTTACGAGTGACATGACATGGCCATAACCGGCTTTGTCAGTATTGCCCGCCTAGCTCAATCGGATAGAGCGTCAGACTCTTAGGCGTTTCGGGCAGATCTGAAGGCTGCGAGTTCGACCCTCGCGGTGGGCTACTAATAATTTTTCCTTTTTGGATGAGCAGAGTACAAAGAAATCAGATCCTGAGCAGCTTTCGCAGCGATATTTAACAAGTCAACATAGGATATATATTTATTTGAGATAGAGAAATAGAGCTGGACGATGACAGTCTGAACGTTGTCTGACGCGACCCTGGTGATTTGTAGGGAGCAGACTTTGTGCAGGAAGCAGATTAGGGGGATGACTTTCGGTGTGGGTTGAACTAGTGATTGATTCAAATATACAGTCGCATTCACTGTCAATCCGAACGAAAGGTCGTATTGATATGCAGGGTATGTAGAGTAAAACATGATGGGGGGATATCTAGGTCTTTCCTAGCCTCTTCGACACTTTAGCGTCCTGTAGATTTCTCTCGTACTTCTCGATCTCTGAAAGAAAGCTACTCAGCTCCTACACAACAAACAGCATTACTGGCATGAGCAAAATGGCTACGTGATGCGACTGGAGTAACGCACCGCATTTGTGGGCTCAAATGACAGCCCTAGCTTGACAGAATCCGCAGCTTCCTTCGTTCTGCCCAAGCCTAGCAGCGCTTTCGCCTTCCTAAAATGACCCTTACTCCACTTCTTACGGACCTCAATGACCATTTCCGCGTCTGCTAACGCAGAGATATAGTCGCGCGACTCGAAGTACGCGGCAGAGCGGTTGGAAATGACAGTAGAAAGTTCTTCGCACATTAGCTGGTTTGACTCCCAAGGTGGTCGGGAAACAGCTACGGCCGCGGCTGCGGTGTATCGTGTAATGGCAGCAGGATAATTTGCTATTTTGAACAAGTTCTGCCATGGAAACCAATATGTAAGCGTGCACAAATAGAAAAAATTAAGCATACGTTTCCCTCCTCCTTAGTCGAAGTAACAAGTTGCGTAATCTTAGGTGTGATGACATTTCCGGGTGGCGGGCACAGGAGTGTTGGATGTTGAAGTAGGGCGTTGGAGAGTCGGTTCACCGAGACAAAGTCGAGATCGCACAGGCTGCACTTTTCCAGGCTGTGTTTAGCGCATACGGCAGTATTTCTGTCGGCAGATAGCGCCAGCGGCACCTGCAGGAAATCCTCCTCAATCATGGCTTGTAGTTTTGGATCTGGAGTAGGTAGCACTGCGGTCTGGGGACTCGTTGGAGAGTGAGAATGCGAGTGAGTTTCACCGGGGCCATGTGTGTGCGAGTGGGACATGGTGGTTAGTTGCAAAAAGACGAAACCGACAGCAAGGGGTTTGCAAAGTTGTAATCGCCACGTCCAAATTATTGTACTCTCGTGATTCACCTCGTGACCGACAACATACGCCGAACTGGGGGAGCAATCTCGGGTAACGCCGCGGTCAAACTTAAGTAAACAAACACTTCCAAATCATCATTTTCGGTGAAGCTGGCCGTTTTCTTAGGGTTCCCAACCAAATCTTACTGTGTTTTTTACATACATGACTCTTATGGCATCTAAACCAACCCTGTGGACATTCTTCATGTCATATAATAAATTATTTTCTTTGTGAGAGCCAGAGAGAAAGTGCTAGTCAAAATTGTGAAGTTACCTTGAGCTCCCTATTTTTACTGTTTCATTGATTCCTATATCATCCCTACCATTTTTAACACCTTTAAAATCACTTAATTGGTCATTAATGTCCTCATGGATTCAAATTTTATTGTTGAACAGCTCAGTCAAGTGTTCATGCTCCAAAACATCCATGACAACCAGTAAATTAGTAGTATAAATCCCTTCTACAACCTCCTGAAAGTCAAAAAAATATTATAACGAGATATACTACACATATTATAATATTTTACACACATAACATCAATTTAAGAGTATTTGGGAGTGATTCCTGACCTCGACGCGCACCAGACGCGTAGATCACTGGTTTTGAACTCCGCTATCGCACCTGATGCGTCTCAAAAGTAAGCAACAACATGACTCATTTCTTTGCTCCCTCGCTCACAATGGCACTTTGAGCCACTGATAAAGTTTACTTAATTTTGGCTGGGCTACAAGTTATTTATGGCGGAATTTTCCTTTTTTTTCTTATTGGTTCTGTAGGCTTCAAAAAACAACGTATTTCCACTCTTATTCAATAACAAAGATGAAATAAAAAATCGGGCACGAAGAAGTTGTGGAAAATACAAAATGCAAAAGCTTTCTCTGCCATAGTAAGCCACGAAAACTGTTGTGCAGAGCAATAAACTGGATGCTTCACGAAAACCCACATTTTGTAACTGAGACAAATAATAGTAAACACTCAGCAGATAGCGGGGATTGCCCCCCACCCCTTCCCCACTGGTACGAGAAAGCAACCAATATCCTACTAGAAAATTCCAGCTAATGACGCTACCAAGTAGCCGATGTAGCTCAAGGGCAGCTGAGTTTGTTGCACTGCTTGCAGGAATTTCTTGGACCGTACTCGCACGCCTCTCCGGTGCTGCCATTGCACTCATAAACATATCCCACCTTGCAGGGGGCTTCGATTCCACAGAATTGTCCTTGGATTTTGTTGCACACACAACCTGCGGGAGCGGGGGTACAAGACTGATATTTTGTAGTTAGAATACCCATGTTCAATGTAGCAGAGCGATCAAACATACGCGTTTGACGACCTGGGCCGCCTCGGCAGATTCAGGAGCCGCAGAGACCATGCTGGTGAGGACAACAAGAGCAGCGGTGACAGCAGTGAAGAACTAAGAAAGCACAATCAGAACAGAGATACCGTTAATGTATAAAACTATCCACCTTCATTGTTAGCCTCAGGATTAAAATGTAGTGTAAAAGACTCTTGAAGCGGGGACGACTCGCTGTAGAGCAAATACGAGATGCACCCAACCCTTATACCTGCGAGCATGCGATGGAAAAGCTGGATAAATCAGGAATAAATTATTGAGATCCGAGTCTGAGCAACCCAGTATGTGCTAGTCACGACTGTGATGCTCCAAAGATCGGACCCCAAGTTGACGAGGCTCCATTATTCGGATGCATATTTCGAGATGAGTATCATCGGTTTGACTTCCAAGAATGTCCAAAAATGCGGGTTAGCTTTTAACCTCAGGGGCGTTGTGCACGTTGTGGCACTGACACTGTCACGGTGCACACCACAAATTTCGCAACCAATTCGCAACCGCCCAAAATGCCACGAACCAAAATTTGGATCGCCCAGATCATAATCGAGATGTTGTCCACTAGCCCTCTTCCTCTTTACTTACGCGTCCACAACCCCCCGTTTGATTACTATTATTTCGCATGACGATCATACACTTCGTCCAAATTAGTTCTCGGGCGCTTGAATGGTCGCCTACCCCATAGATGTCTATCATTAACAAACCCGTTGCTTTGTAGTTGCAAACACTAGTACAGCTTTCAGGGGGCGAAATGACTTCTATACGCTTGATATAATCAAAAGACGCACACTTGACCTCTGCACAGCAAGCAGTCCTTCAACAATGTGCAATGTTGATTCGAGGCGGTTTCAAGGGAGGAATCCAATTGGACATCGGAAGACTGCTGGACGGTATCAAAAAAAAAAAAAAAGTCATGCATAAGCGAGGATATGCAGTGAACAACGATCATTTTGACACGTGTGTTGGAATAATATACACCTACATGTTGCCTACATGTATTATATAGAGTGAGCAGAATTTTGTCATTGACGTGAGCCGCCAGTAGGAGAAGTGAAGGTGACCGTGAACTTATAGCTCCGAGTTGAAAGCGGAGAACCACACTGTCCAGATTCCATTTAGACTTTTGGTTGACGAAACCCCCATCTGCAGTATACGTGCACGCAGGGTCTAGAAGCGCCCATTCCGCATATGAAACGCCATAAATATCCTTGTCGCCCACTGTGTTTGAATGGTGCGGTCGTGTGGCTCGACCCACGACAGGAGTTGCGTTTTCTGGCCAAGATTAGGTGGCCTAGGGGAACAAGTGAGCCAAGACGAAATAGAGTCAGCATGAGTCCCGAGTGAACACAGTTTTCTCACCAAATGTTTGACAAGTTTTGCCACGAAACGGCATCGTGAGATCGCTCAAAGACTCCTTCTCCCGAACCAGGAAATTGGCGGCGGGATCGTTTCGATTTCTTTATGAGAAGCCACAAAAACTTGAAGTATTGACCATGCATATCAATATCATAATCATGTCATTCCCCAAACGCCGCTTCAGCCTCCCAGCCTTTTCTTTGCAGTCACAATTCCCATTATCAGCAAGTGTTCTCAGGGAAGCAACAGAAGAGCATTCGTGGGGGGATAAAAGTTCTGCTTGTCGTTTGCGAGGATATGTTTAAACCATGTGCAATCTTGATGATCTCTTGTCCAATGCGGTGGAAAACAAAAATATTACATCCCTTTTACATCCCCACAAGTCCGAGAACATGCCTCACACCGGGAAACTCGGGATCAAACTGCGTATGTCTGCAGTGCCAGTTGGGGTCGTGGCGGAGCTCTCGGTCTTGAATAGAAATATGGATCCGCTTGATTTACCACCGGCGATTATGAAAGGTATTGTCAGTAAAGGTCTCTATAGCGTTTACAGTACCTGAAGTTCTGATGAGAGACACGTACAAGTTCGTTGGCGACAGCTATGTCCTCAGAAGTCGATCCGCTAGAACCACTTGGAGAGTTGTACATGCCAGGCCCACCTTCATCCAACGCCTCTGCAAAAGAAATCCTCGAGTCTGCCTACAATAAATGCTGCAGCGAACGTGTCGAGAAAAGTGAACATCACGGTCGTGATCTGAGCTCTCGGGATGTTTCATCGCTGCGAACCGCCTGTGTCTCGAAATCTAATTAGTTAAGCTCATGCAAGAGGTGCAAACGCTCAGCAGCCGTTGTATGACGTTGTTGAGGAGCGAAGAACAGCCTGACTCCTCTGGATCGTCACTGGTTGTAGATCAAGGAGAAAGCTGGGCAACTCGATTAGGCAAGTGTAAACGTCGAACCTTTTATAAAACTGCCAGGGGGCTTACGGCCCAATATTACCTGCAACAGGTCTGACTTTCTCATAATGCCCGTCGTCGACTTGCGTTGATATCGATATGTCTTATAGTACAGGCTTGGGCTCTGGCGGTACCAACGCCGGATGACGGCCCCCATAGCACCAGGCCCCTCGGCTATGAGCAACTGCTCGTAGGGAGGAAGGCTGGTGCGTAAGATTACAACGACAACAGCGAGGGCCTCACCACGACCACCCACGGCGACGAAGGATACAGTCCGACACACCCACCCCCAGCTCCACGAGCAACTGCTCGGGGACGTGCGGATGCAACGTTACGTTACTCATCCTAGCTACATTCAGGTAACTGCGAGTATGTTGCCGTTCGCCATCGAGAGACCCAAACATTGTTTCTTTCCGACCTCTATGAGCCCCATGTGCTCAAAGATCCTGGATATGGTAAACTGCACATTGGAATCTACATAAGCGCCGTCAAAGATGCCTTGGGCCATTCAAGAAACTCCCAAAAGACTTTAATCCTCCATCACCTCCTTCCGAGGACAACGAGGACGGAAGTGAGGATCAAAGAGATAGTGATGACGGGAATGCGAAAAGAAGTGATAAGAAAGGGAAGGGCGTGATCAGGGTGGGAGTGAAGATCGGGGGAGAAGTGGGGGAGGTCGGAAGAGGGGGAGTCGTGGTCACAGCCTGAGTGCAAGCCGAGTGAGTGGAAATAAGATGGCAGAGAGTCAATCAACTCTATGTCAAGTCTTTGATCCTTCTAACATGCGGTGCAGCAGATAATAGAACTGCTCCTCAAGCCCAGACAACTATTTATGTACCTGCGAGTTGCAGTGTACGATTCTCCTGCCAGTGTTCCTGCCACCTTTGTTCGGGTGATTCCTCCAGCATTCATCAATCTGACTGGGGCCGGGCCATCAATGTCGCCGGACAGATATATGACCCTGGTGCTTTCCTCGGAACTCGGTCAAGGGGCCACATGTGTAGTAGTTCACGGTGGTACTCATGGAAATGAAGACTCTGTAACAATGCATCTTGACGTCATATCAAAACTCGTTTTCGGTGAAACTCAGCTGATTCATGAATTTTCCATCTATTGCCATCTCACGTCGCAAGGTGTAAAGAGCATCCTAGCACTGTTGGGGCTGTTTGAAGATATCGAGGATGGCGCTTTGGCACTTCTACGGTTAACCCCTGCCGATGTCCTTCTAGCTCTACTAATACTTGTGGCTGATCGTTTACTTTTTGTCAGTGGTGACTGTCGCGGACTGTCAAGTGCTGTCGACTCTCGAACACCTACCTCTGCGTTCTCCCTGCCGATTCCATCAATTTTTGGAAAGTCTGAAGGTGGACATGAAATTCCAATCAGCAATCCAAGTCCCAAGCAGGCCAAGCACCCACCAAGCGTATGCAGCTTTTAGTGCCGTCAAGACGTTTTCTGGTCGGCTGATTTGAAAATTGAATCATCAGTTGTCGCCAGGAACCTGACAGAGACTTATGCTTTGACGTCACGGTACTAAAGACTATCAACTTTCAAGTTCCACCGAGTCGAATCGAGAGGCTGATGAACCGAGGGCCTGATATACCTGCCAAAGTGTTCACTGCCTGGCAAGCAAAAATTAACGTTAACCGCGACCAGAGAACCGAGGTCGCAGATGCAGCGTTGACGTAACCTGTGACATTGCCATATCACATTTTACTCGCCACCATGGTGGGTGTTGTCAGAAACTGAATGGAGAAAGTCAAGCTCTAGGTTGACTCCCTAGGACACGGGGCCATAAGGTGAGTATTTCCAATATTGTTCGAAGTCACCCGTGAAGTCGGGTGGAACAAGGCTGAGAGTCCTGAGAAGCAGACATCCGCAGCGTTGTAACAAAACCTTGGCAAATATCCGAGCCAACGGAAGTCGCGATCCGGAACGAAATTCGAATCAGTCGAGCACTCCAGCAGAGGAAACTCGGAGACAGTACCAAATGCGTAGGAGAGAATGAAGCGGCTTTATTCGCCCATAAAACAGATTCTTGCCCCTGCAAAGAGCACTGCTGGCCAAAAATTAGCTCAAATTCAGGTTTCAAAAAACCGATGCACCCGTTGAGTGCTCGCAAATCACAAATTGCTAGTAGGGAGAAAAAACAAACCGGTGCACTGGCAAGGAAGCGAGGTGCAGAATTCTCAAATATTTGGATGGTGATAGAATCACAACTTATTGGAAGACTCAGAATCTTACTACGCGCCGTTGGTCGGTGCCAGCCACCTCTGGATCGAAAAACCCGATATCGCACGAAAACAAAATGATCCAACGCGTCCGTGCTGGTCGCGTCCGACGATCGACAGCTAAATCCTGGAATGCGCGAAGGCCCCCTGAGACCCCCGGAAAGTATTTCACACTCCCAGGGTGCTGTAAATTTCAAATCTTGAAGGGGGATCCGACCATCGTAAACTTCCTTTCTAAACCCTTTTTTCTTTCTCTAACTCTAGAGGGGGATCCGACCACCGCAAACTTGTTTTTTAAACCCTTTTCTTTCTCCGACATCTGAGCGATGTCAACTACACCCACTGGCAAATCCAGCAAAAATCATGTCACCGGCTTACTCTCTCGTCTTCCCATTCTCAATTCAAGTTTGTACTCCGGCCTGGTACCCCGTTTTATCGTCTAGAAAATAGTCTAGCTTTCAAAATCCTATGGAAAGTCACATCTACTGTTCGTAAAGCTGCCAAAGAGTCACTGTGGCGACCTACACATACACGAAAAGACTTTCAAGAAGCATTGTAGAATATCCGGGCTTACTTATACTAGCCGTTCACCGCCACTGGCACGTGACAGGTTCTACTGCCAGTGGCTATCGACTCTCCAAACGTACTGAGAGGAAGTTCAATGGGACCAGGCTAAGACAACTCCGCGCATATGCATTAATTCGTCGAAATTTCTCCGAACAGGTCTACTATTATAATAGGGATGGCTGCAGGACACTGGCAGTCGGATCCGCGGACTCGGAGGCTCTTTTCTTTGAGAACTGCCAGCAAATTTCTGTCAGTATCTTATCATATCTCGCATTCGAAGTCATCGTACGAATTTGTCTTTCAATATTGGACCAAGAGATACAATATCCTAAGTGATAGGGGGCCCAGGTCAACTATGGTAACTTCGCGATCAGCGGCCATGATGTCAGATGGCAGTCGTTGCCGTGGGTCGACTCAGGATGCAAACACAACGAAGGTTGTAAGCCGGTATGTGTCTGTTGCATTTTCAGTCATAGTTCACGTAACCTTCAATAAAATCTAGATGCTAATCTGACGTTTAATAAATGGCTCTCCCCGAGCACTGTTCGACGTGTACCTGCTGACTGTGTTATTGCCGATGTATCGCACTCTGCTTTCACATGCAGATCTACTCGTGCATCATGCCCAGTATCATGCCTTCACAAATGGCCGCCACCCTCCCTTATCTCGGCCGGCCGAATAGTGCCAGTTCTCAACTCTTGATTAATGCCATCAGCGTATACGTATATGGCTTTTGGGATTTAATACACTCCAACAAGATTTCAATGGTCCAACTTGAACCTTATTCCGATTGTGCTCAATTCCGGCTATAAGTAAGGGGTTTCCGAGTCGCGGCGTGAGGAACCTTCGCCCTCCCACATGGCCTCCTCCCTCACCTCGCAGTCAGTCGCTGATGACACCAAGTCTGAAGCCACACAAACTGGCCACGTCATCGAGGACTGCAAGAGGAGCACAATGAAATCGGTGGTTCTGGTAATGACCTGTACACTAGGAATGATTTTCAACGTACGGCAGTTTTTACCTACTAAAAACATTGACAGATAATAGGCTCTTCAGGCTTCAAATGGTCTATCGGTCTCTATCTCCCTTGCGACGATAGGTAGGGATCTTCGAGCAGAAGAGACACAGTTGCAGTGGTTGGTATCGGCATATGCTTTGAGTGGAGTCAGTCCTTTCTGACATTCTCTGATGGCTAAACTCACGGTGATTATCATAGGGGTGTCCGTTGATTGTCAGTGGTCGTTTAGCAGATCTATACGGACGCAAGAGGATGTTCCTATCTGGGTCAACATTATTGGCAGCCACCACGCTTGGGTGTGGGTTCGTAAAATGTTAGGATCTTTTCCAAATGTTATAAGTCATGTTCACAATATTTTAATCGATCTAGCTTACAACACGCTCATCGTCCTGAGAGCAATTCAAGGGATTGGGGTAGCTGCCGTCATGCCCGCCTCAGTCAGCCACTTTTATACTCCTTGTACTATACGAAGGTACAATGGCTTTTCTTCATTAGATAGGAATTCTTGCACGTGCATTTCCGTCACGTAGTCGCGCTCGCTCCATCGCGTTCGCAACTTTTGCATCTGGCGCCCCGATTGGTGGTGCGTTTGGCACCATTTTTGGAGGATTACTTGCTCAGTCCTCAGGGTAAAAACTACTGCTCTTATACTCATTATCAATGTCTGACAAACAAATACAACAGCCCATCCTGGCGCTCTTCTTTTTACCTGTTATCTGGCCTTACGGTCCTCTGTTTAATTGGAGGATTTTTTTCTTTTGACGCCGATGTTCCATCTACAGAGGTTGACCGCCGCATAGACTGGCTGGGGGCGGTCCTTATCACGGGCGGGTTGGTATTTATTATTACTGTACTTGGGCAAGGCGAGAGAGCACCTCACAAGTGGGCGACGCCGTGTATGTTTTCCATCTCTTCATTCCTTTTTGCAAAACTAGAACGATCTTAGATATCATTGTCCTCCTCATTGTTGGAGTTGGCTTTGTTGTGGCTTTCTTTTTGTGGCAAAGTTACCTCGAAAGGGTGCAAAATGACCCGAACACTTCGTACTCTCTACTCTCACCTCCCCCCCTAATGAAAGTTTCATTGTGGAGGAAAGCCAAAGGCAGATTTGCCATAATGTTGTTCATCGCGTTTCTGACATGGAGCTCGTTCATTTCCTCGACATTCTGGGTGCAGGTATTAATATTCCTAGTCCTATGTCTTAAATTTTTTGACATTTGACTTGCAGCTGTATTACCAAGATTACATCGGCTTTTCCCCCATCCGCACCACAGTGCGTTTGGTGCCTATGTTTGTCTCTGGTATTATTTGCAACGTTGTCGTCGCATTGATCGTAGGCCGCATACCTATGATTTATCTCATCGGTCAGCTCATGTCCCCCCGCACATTCCTTATTCCTCATATTTTATGACAGTGACTGGCACCCTCGCCTCAACAGCCGCATGCCTCCTGTTCGCTTTGATCGTCCCATCTGCGCCATACTGGGCATTTGGATTTCCCGGAGCTGCCATCTCCGTCATCGGTGCTGATTTTCTATATTCTTCCGGCACGCTGTTCATCGCCAAGATTTCGCTGGAACACGAGCAGAGTCTTGCGGGAGCCCTGTTTCAGACTATGACGCAGGTATATAATTTTTCTGCGCTGCTCACCATGTTATACTTAAATGATTCTTATAGCTAGGAATAGCGGTCGGTGCCACTGCGACGACCGTTGTATTTAATCGAGTTACGGAGAAAAATTTGAGCTCGACGGGCGACCTCAAGCCCCCATTGATTAGCTATCACGCTGCACAGTGGACTGCTTGTGGCTTCGGCCTATTGGGTAAGTAGTTTTTTTCTTTCGATATGGTATTGTCAGCGCTGACAGTTCGCTGGGTAGCTACCATTTTGGCCATTATTTTTTTCCGAGGAGTTGGTATAGTTGGATATCATAAGAACGCCGTGCCATCAGAACAAGATCATTCTTCGACTCGGACGATCTCTGAACCTTGAGACTTCGAGCACTTGAGGTTACGACGTGACGTCGTAACCTTCCGGTCGCTGGTCGAGGGATATATAATTCCCTGATATCGACTATCTCCTGCGGCCATTGTTTCTATGGTTCGCTGCCGTTCTGGACTCGTGCTACTAACGTACGATGTCGTGGGGTTGTATTTTACTCACAATCCATATGGTGACTATGCTTTGTGGTATTTTCTTCAAGTTCGTTCGACATATGCTAGTGGATCGCTATCTAATCCCGTCACACAAACCCTTGGGATTCGGAGATGGCGTCCACAACCCTTGAAGGTCACCCCAAAAAATCTTAAAAACCATTCCAACTTTGTTGTTCGACTCGACTGGCATTCCACCGACTCAGTGAATGCAG
Organism: Tricholoma sp. MG99; assembly: GCA_003521275.1. Lineage (NCBI taxonomy): Eukaryota > Fungi > Basidiomycota > Agaricomycetes > Agaricales > Tricholomataceae > Tricholoma > Tricholoma sp. MG99. The sequence continues at coordinate 25,567 of QOVE01001576.1, forward strand.
CCAAGTGCGACTTAGACAAATATTAATATTCCCAAATGCCATAATCACAGGATGTCGTCTTGTCTATCGATACCGATAACCTGGCCCTGTGCAATATAGGTATCACCTAGTCGGGTATATTACCGTATATTACGACGAATTGGATAGATGTTTCCTCCGCTTGATCAAAGGAAGTATATACTACCAGTGAAGGCCGTTCCTCGGTGATCGTTCCTCGTGAGGATTCAGTATTCAATATTTTATGTTCAACATTCAGGTCGTCTAAGAATCCATCAAAAATGCTTCTAAAGATAAAAATCAGGACACGGAAATGGTAAATCCGGGAACATACGTACTTGGGATGGGTTTTTGCTTTTATTGCTTAGTAGTACACCAGAGTACACCCTTGCAAGCCATGCGCCGCTGGAATCCAAACTAAAATGGGATGCTATACACATTTCCATAGAGATCATTTCGAACAGCCACACAATTGAAGCGCTAAGCCTAAGATCTCAAGGGTTGCGGTCTTTATGCATAAAGATGGAAAGGCTTTGTGATCAGGCTACATACTTACTGCTACATATGTAATATCTTCCCAGATATGGTTAAATAAATTCAACAACGACCCTTTCAGGGCTGGAGCACATTCAGACGAATCAGATGCCGTCAGATGCTGCTAAACTATATCCAGTTTACTTATTCTTCGCGTGGACACGGCGAACACGCTCGAACACGCACTGGGAAATGGTCCCGACCTTCCAAGGCTCCGAATAGCAACCGTAGACCTCCCTACTTAGACTTCCGTTATGTTGTTAGCGAGAGTAGTGGCTGATGATTGTGAACGGGAATCTGTAGAAGTAAAACCTTTCGGACAGGTTCAATCCGATGATCGACTGCGAGTGAAAGCAACATGTATACGCAGTGTGTAGCTACAACTTGCACACCAGTCTCATGATGCCATTATATTAACTCCTTACCTTGAAAGCAATTTATACAAACCGAAGTGGACAGTGTTTGCAAACGACTTTCGGTTCCTAGATCGCAGCTTCTTGGCCCCGTCCCACTGGTCGCGAAGCAAGTATTTTGGAGGCTGGTTGATATTCCGGAAATCGTTCAGCTTATAATCCCTTTTAACAGCAGGATTTGCGACGATATAGCACCAGACCAGACCACTGAATGCCAGTGGGTAGGGAAATCTCTTTACTAGCCGCATCTGGTGTTTGTGTACCTGACAATTATCACTGTAAACTGTAGAGAGTCAGTTAAGCAGGGAATGTAAGAAAGAGAGATATTAAGCTTCTCAACTAATGTTTCTCGCGAGCCTTGAAAATCCTTCATGATCAGTATCCAGTCTAGTATGCAATCTCTGATGGCTACTTCTTGAACACCTATTTCTCATCTATAGCTGGTTATGGCCGTCCTGAAAGACTCTTAGTAGTGTTATTGGAAAGGAGTAAGTTGTTGGTGCATTCGTGAACCTTGGCGAGTCATGTCTGAGATATACTTCAGAACGACGTTTTATCTCCTTCCCATCATACACAGGCATTACACTTCTTCGATCTTATTATCTTCATCGTCGTCGTCATCATCTTCGCCTTTACCCCTCGTGGTGCTGTCCCTCGCATTTTCCACCATAGGTAAGCCCTCCTCGATCTCGCCAACCTCCACATCCTCCTCTAATTCAGTCAGATTATCCGGCTCCTCGCCTTTCAACAGCGTCACCAGTCTCTCGATATGCTCCGATATCTGTATACCAGGCCGACTATGAGCAAGCCTCATTGCAAGGTAAAATAAAGGTAAGAAACCCCACCTTATCGACCTGTTCAGCTTCATGGGCAGCTCTGACGATTTCATACACGCCATTGTCACGTAGAAAATCGCGCCCCCAGCGGGAGTAACACAGCAATAGTAGAGTCTCAACATGTGTCAGGCGCAGTACCTGGTCTGGTTCTCGCATTTTGGACGGCGGGAGAAGTTGTAACGTCGAGGGCAGCTTTTCTTGGTCCTGGATTGTTAATTTAGCTTTAGAGTGATTAACTGAAAAACTTGATAGACCTCAAGATCAAGTTCCTCAGGGCCAGCTAGAGGGAGGAGGATGCAGGGCAGAGCGTCAATCCCTGGCGCTTCGGTTTGAGATGGCGGAACAGCAATGTTAGATGACTCTAGGGTTAGGAGGGCTTTGTGCCCAGCTGTATGGAATGCGCAGTTCCTATGGTAGATTATGAGGGTGGGAGATGGAGGATGAGCACCGATACTCACTTGATGGTAGAAGTCACACCGCCACGGCGAATGGTATCTTTATGCTCCGTAAAAGGCACAATCTTTGCTAGAGGATACTCCAGGGCACTGGCTGGTTCAAGAAAATTGGTGGGTCTAGCTTGGAAGAAGAAGCTGCGACCAGCCGGTGCCTATGACAGATCACAACTCAGCAACATGTTCTGTATTGATGAGCAGGTTAACATACTGTAGTCAGATTCGCAAAAACGCTCGCCAGGAAATGAAGATCGCTTTTTCGTGTCCGCTTTGAAAGGTCTGCAGACTCTTGTGCTTGAGCGCCTTGCACAAATGCATCAAGGAGTAATGGTAATGCCAGAACATCTCGTTGCTCGCCAGATGGGTAGGGTTCTGGCGTACTGCTGGTACTGCACCGACTTTGGACCGCGTAGAAGCCGTTTGGAAGGCTTGGGTCAGGGATAACGGAGATGTGTAGGGAGAGCAGGGCATAGCATGCTGCAGATGATGAAGTAAGGTTTGAAAGGAGCATCGATGCGAGATCAGCGAGGATCGAACGGGGGTTCTGTGTTATGATCATTGTGTTATGACTATGAGTTAGATTCGACTACTCAAGGCAAATAAATGAACGTACGTACGATGATGTAGGAAACAAGGAATGTAAGAAACAATGTTTCCGATAGAGGTGCTAGAAGTAAAGGAGAGTCTGACAAATTGACGAGTGCTCGGAAAGCATCGTGGGCTATGTTCTGTGCAGGATGATAATTAGAATGTAAAATAGGATAAAAAGTGAAAATTTACTAGATGGTCTCTACAAAGCAGCTTCAAATCCCTAATTATAGCAGACTCCGTGGGCTTTGCTTGCAATCCCTCAGCCTGCAAGTCCGAGAAAAAAATGTTCCTATGAGGCGATCCCTGTGGTGTCTGTGGCAGTAGATGTGATAGCGCGATCTGTCGAACCTGAGGATTCCTATCGCGTAGAAATTGCACGAGCTATAAGGTCGTAATGATCAGCTAAGACGAGTTGCGTTCTGAGGGCTGCAGACCTCGCGAAGCTGGGCGTCCGTTTCTGCCATTCCTTATTATGCACGTGACTAGTTACTTTCGTACCTTGACACTAGCTTACCTCAGCACTTGATTGTGCCACTGCTACCACTCGGGATCCGACGACGGGATACATGTCGTTATGGCAGGTTACAACAGGACGCGCTATGTCGAGGAACTGCTAGAGAGGACGGATGCTCTCCCGCCATCGTTTACTGTCCATTTACACTTGGAATACTGGACTTTGAACAACGGGTCCAAGTTCCTGTATCATAATCAAATTGCGGTTCGGTTCTCTCGTGGAATGTCGTGTTCATAGAGTTGATGAATTTTCGCAGTCATTGCTGGATGATATACGAGCGCACAGGATACCAGTGGACTTCCTTGAGCTCTTTGAAGCAGCCAAGGTACCATTTTATGATGGTAAGAAACATCAGCGGTTTCTACTGTGACGTTAGTTCGATTCCATAATTTACGCTAGGCTGCATGATCGTGGAACTACTGGATTATCGACCACAGCGGAACAAGGAACCCACCCCAGAGAAACCAGAACGCACTCGTGTAGTCCTGCATCCTAATGCCGAGACAATCTGGGCGGATATCTGTTCGCTAAATCAAAAGCACGGTGGCAAGTGGTCCGATAGGGATGCACTGGACGTCGAGGCTCGGCTTCTCGTAAGTAACTCAGTTCCTTTTGTTCTATTGAACAAGCCCCTGACCAGCCACTACCGCCAACTCAGCTCGCAATTTCACCTCCGCTTTGTCTCAACCCCAACCCTCATCTCACCCGGATCGCCAACCATGTCATGCGGGTATCCACTCCTACTGTGCCTGTTTCGTTGAAGAGGAAGGCAGCAGCGATGGACCCCGAGGAGGACGAGACGGAGAAGGCACGTCGTGCCAAGATCATGCAGTTCATGAACCCAAGGCACAACAGGACATATACTCCGACGTACGGATACCTATCACTAATATTATCTAGTTCTCTGACACTCAAAATACACTCAGGTACCGGATACTCGATGCTCTCCAGAATTCACGACTACCCAAGCCAGGTTCACCCCAGCCACAAGTAAACGGCAACCAGTTCATGGCCACCTCTCAACAGTCCTCACCCACTAAAGCCTCCACACCATCCGAGAGCTATTCCCATGCACAATCTCCCTCCGATTCAGAAGACAAGAAGCCAGTACCAGTGGGCGACGCACCACAAACTTCGTTTGCCACCTTCACGCGTCCAAATGGCACACACACGCCTGCCCCCGTCCCACCCACTCACCATCAATTCATTAGCCAGAACCCGCCTTCCTTAAATCCAACTCCGTCCCCTGGCAAGTCACCCATGCAGCCGCAAGTATATCCCAGTGTCCAAGCAGCGACCGAAGCCGCGATGCGGACGTCAACTCCTGCACAGCAGCACTATCAGCCCTCTCGCCCGCCGTCCTCTCAGCCAGCCGCATCTTCCCATCCTACTCCTCAACCTCAGCCTCAACACCTTGTACCACAGCCGCAATCGCAGCCGCAATCGCAACCACAATCGCAACCGCATTCACAGTCGCAGCCTATGTATCAGCCCGTGATACCCAACCAACCCTTTGCCACATCACCGCTCGCCGGCGTCCGAAATGGAAGCGCATCCCCCACTAAAGCTGGGAACAATCATACTACTAATAATAACAGTAATAATACCAACTCCAATACAACAGAAAACACTCCCGCCTTCGCCACACCCCAATCATTGTATTCACAACAGATGCAGCAATTGCAACTCGCGCAGGTCATGCAACAGCGTTTGAGTGGTGCAGGTGGCGGGGGGCGTTCCACCCCAAATCATCCCCATGCTCACACTTTGCAATCCCAATCACAATCCCAGGTTCAAGCCCCTTCACCAGCACGTGGCAGCCCGCGTACAACGATTAAGCCACTAGGCGCTCGACGCTCGCCACTACCATTAACTGCCCAGCCGGTCGCATCCCATCCTCAGCAACCGCCGCCGCCTTCGCCACAGCAGCAGCACCTCGCGTTTGCTGCTCAATATAGTGGACACTTGCGGCCTCCCATGCATGGCGGCTCATCCCAGCAAACCACGTCTCCACACGTTACAACTGCGAATGGCAATGGCAATGTGAACGGCACCAGACGGACGGGTACCGCATCGCCCCTCCCCCCTCAAGCTCCAGACGCGTCACTGCCGGCCCAACAACCCCAATTGCACCCTCATCCGCCACAACAACCCCATATTCAGCACGGGTTCTCGCCTCTGTACGGTTATGCGCAGGTGAACTATCCTACCCATGCCCAGGCTCAGCAGGCTCAAGCGCGAGCAAATTACTGGCAGATGGGGATGGCAGGAAGGCCGGGGATGATAGGTGTAGGCGGGCCAGGGATGATGGGACCTGGTCAGCCGGTTGTGGTTGGGGGACCAGGGAAGGGGGGCACAGGGGTTCCTGGGCGGTAAAACTGGGTGTCGGTTGAGGATGGATGTTGTATGATATCAAGGTCAGGGTGTATTTCTGTACATTATCGCGCTCTATCGTCTTCCTTTGCTGTGTAAATAGGTATGTATATGCAGAAGTTGGCCGTTCACGAGTGCCGTTGCTAAGGATCAGTGTTATCAACTTCATACCCCGTCAGGTGTCATATAATGTAACTTATATTAAATTCCAATCTATTCCAATGCGCTCGCGGGTGCGATACGTATGTACACATCATGATGATGGTGTTGATATACAAGGCGCTGCCTTACAGCCTTGAACGTATAAGTAATATACCTCGCATGCCATTAATATTTCGACCTCGCACCAGTCAGGTGCCTAAGCCATGGAGTGAAACGTAGATTAAGTTCCATCATGATGATATGAGCATTACCTTACAACCTTATACCTATAAGTAAAATACCTCGCATGTCATGAAATATTAATGGCCCCGTTGATGGTGTGCGTTGCGACGTCCATGTGGGATTTACAACCTGCATGGCACCATTCATATTGTTACGATCGACTCCCTGATGTTATTTATGCTCAGTATAATTGCAAGATGGTGTCATAAGCTAGCACCGAATCCCCATATTTTAATGGGCCCCACGCACCTTCACAGAAGTACTAGCCCTGCTGCGTGACCGATGTGAATGTCTAGCATACCATGGAGCTGGCTTCTGTAACCAGGCCGAGGACGCACGTGTGACTGACTAGACTCGAACACCGTAATACGACAACTTGGCGGCCAGTCGCACGACAGTTAACTTAAAATGGTACCTGTTCGCACGCACCTAAAAATCCACTGGAGATAACGTCATGTATTGTAGCATGCCAGTGAAGTCTAATCATCACTCAGCTGTCAGCCAATTTTAAACAAACGATATCTTTAGAATGCGCATCAAACCGACTATAGAACGCGCCGAGGAGTAGCAAATAAAATACTCACGATGGGGAGGCTCTAAATCCAGATATTTTCTCGTGGATTAAAGTTCAAAGTTTTCCTGTCGTCGTTTATGAGAGCAACTATATATACGTGTAGCTGAAATTGAAAACTCGAGAATTTGAGAGTCTGCTTGTGATTCTTACTGCTTAACACAGCAAGTGAAAATATCTCTGGGGTGCAGACTGGTACAGATCTCATGTTATCAGCTTGTGGATGAATTTGTAAATCAAGGCACCGCGAGATGTCGTCTAAACTGTCGCGGTAATCAAAAATTACTTTTTTCGTCCAAAATGATGACAAATATGGAGGTGCATACGCATTTATGGCCAGAAAAGGATATGAAGGTCTTTGGGACCCTGTAAACATCACAAGGATGATGCTTAAGCTCAATCGCCGTAACTTGCCAAGGGAATGATGCTACTAAGTTTGCAATTGCGTAAATGTCATGATAAGAGGGATATCATGCGTTCGGAAGTGCAAGCTGCAAAAGCAGCGGTTACGCACCGACCTAGCGACACGAAGCAAAGTAAAGCCGTGTTATTGTCAACGTTGTCAACGCGGAATGATTCGCCAGAGTAGGAGTCAGCTGGTAGGTACAGTATCAACGAGTTTAATCGGCTTCGGCGATCATCAGCGGATGAATGGGGATATGTCGTAGGCAAAAACATACCACGAGTAGTACGACAGATGGAATTAAATTCGGACCCGCTCACAATTTAATGGAGGGCTATAACCTCGTAAACTATGCAGCACGATAGCATATAAAGCAAGACATAATTGAATGACCGCCTTTGGGAACGGACTCATTCTGACACTGCTCGAAGCACAAGAATACTGAAGATAAATGAATTATGTCAGTTTACGCGTGAACCGAACAGATCGGAAACTAGAAGACACACCAGGGAAACCAACAGAAACTCACACCTCGACGCGTGATGTTGGTGTCCTACACCCTGATTTTGGGCCAAACCATTGATCAGCTGGCTCTGGGAAATGCCAGCAGCATGATAAAGGACATAGAAAAGAAACGACGGTAGTATGCTACGAACGAAGCTCACCAGAAATTAACGATTCAAGATATTAATAAGATGAGTACCCCCAAGAACCCAAGATTGCCTTGCCAACACCAAGACCCAACACCAATGCTTTAATCCCTATGCCCGCCAGCCCCTTCACTATGCGGGCCTTGGGAGGTGTATTCATCGTCATCGTCGTCACTATCGCCATCTATAGATTCTTCTCCTAGGCCTTGAGAAGCGGGGCCTGATCCATTTGTACCCTTCGTAGTTTCGCGAAATCGTTTTTTAAGCTGGAAAATCGAGCAGTGACATGTGTTGAGTTTCTCGGCATGCTTAGGATCAAATGACGTACCAGTTTGGCGTACACTAGTCCACATGCATTACAAAGCGTGCGAGGGCCTATATAAATTCCTTAAGTCAAGAACGATTATGTCCAACTACAGAAATATACGGACCCAATGGGCCTCGGCGCCACTCTGGCGTGGACGTAGCACCGCAACCTTCGCATTTCTGGCCATCCGGATTACTAGTTTCTTCAGTCTTCTATGGATGAAAAAATTAGAAGAAATTAAACGGCAATAACAGTGCCTAACCGGTCGTTTCGCAGGCGGCGGGCCAGGAGTACCGTTCGCAGGCTCTTTGACCTCTTCAGGCTCTTTTCGTTTTGGGGATCGCGGTACCTCTGCGGGGAGTGGTTGTTGCGGCTGCGATGTCGCAGATTCTAGCATTTGAGCCCCATATGTCGCAGCCTGAAGCATGCGCTCAAATGTCTCCGAAGCCGGAGGGCGTCCCGGCCCTGAGGAGCTATCATCGCTGACATCAATAATCAGCCGATAAGACTCTAACAGCTAGATAACAGTAGTAAAAGGGGAGAGCAGTGCAACTGTGAGAAAGCCATCGTCACAGGATATGGAAGGTTGTATTACCTTCATGAAGTCTAACCCAGCTGGTGTGCCTGAAGGTGCTGCAGGCGGAGATTCCCTCTCTCGTCGCCTGGTTGTAGCCAAGGGAGGAGGATTGGGAGGCGGAGGTAGCCGATCTTCAGTTCGACGAGGCTCTGGAGGCGGCGGGGCACTGTAGGCCCGTGGATCTGTCGAAGAACTGGAAACAGTATCAGGTCTTGCTGGGACCGAACTGTATGGAGCTTCCTCCGCAGGAGGTGGAGGAGGTGGAGGAGGAGGAGGACCATAAGATTGTTGGTAGTGGGTGGCCCAAGCATCGCTAGACCATTGGGGAGGCTGCTGTGGGTGTGTCATATATGAACCAGGACCATAGGCTGGATGTGGATAAGGAGGCGGCGGATTATACGATTGATGAGACGAAGGAGCTTGCGAGGGAGCCGCCGGGCGCACTGACCTCGGTGGAGGCTGGGTCATCTGTGAATTGTCGTAAGACGAAGGTGGTGGTGGAGGGGGATAAGGTGCATAATCGTAGGCTGGGGTTATTGGAGGCTGGTGATACATGTATCGCCCATCGGAAGACATTTTCGAGCAAAAGCCACGGCCAACAAGCCTTGCGCGAGTTATCGGATTATATGAGTGAAAAGGCCGTTTGTCTGGATGTACTGTTGATCTACAGTATAAGAACTATAATGACAGGAAACAGATGTGAGTATTTACGGAATGATGATCCATGAATGCAATCGCTTAAGTCAGCGTGTACAAAGCGTGTTATCTCCCTTCAGCAATGCAGAACACCCGTAAATTCATGGGCGCTCCATTTTTTTGCAGCAGGGACCACGCAAATATTCGAGGATGAAGGGCCGTAAGCTCTCTCTCTGACGCGATCGCGAGCTTCTAACCCTGGAGACATCCCCAAAACGCGAGTGCCGTATAGTGAGAAAAATGGACGTGTTCTTACAACAAAAGCAGAAGCTGCTGACACAAATCCGGTGAGGATTGCCAAAAAAAATACTAGACTCGGCTCCGAGTACAACCGCAAGTTGAACTGCAATTCGATGAGAAAGCTTTAGTGCACGTCGGAAGCAGAACTAGACAAGTCAGACCTCTGGTAAGAAGCGGGCGACTTTCCTGAGATAAAGGCTGCAGAGTTCTAAAGGGAAGCAGCGTGCAAGGGAAACGGTTCTCTGCAAAACTTTGCACAGTGGTAAAGTTTGCGAGTTAAAATTTGGACTGAATGGAAACAAAATAGGCTCGGGCCGTCCTGACCCACGAATGCCTACGGGCCTACATAATAAACATCAACAACGCCACGCAACGTTGGTACGACTCAAAAAGGTAAATCTACTGCACAGGATCAAGACGTCTATTGCATGAGATTTCTGTCAGATGGCCTAAGATGGGTGCAAATGACAGATGTAAAGAGTGGCTAAATAGTCCCGCTATCTTTATATGTGGAAAGTAAGGTCATCCATACGAAGCTTGGTCTGCTCGTTCTCTGTCCTTGTGGTGATCGCTCTTCCACTTGGTTTGTTTCGTAGGGACACCTGCCTGGACTTCTTCGGGCTCAAACAGCGCATCATAGTCGTCATTGACGGATTCGTTCTTCTCCGCTGGCTTGACCGTGTTTCCGCTTGCGGCAGCGGCAGCCCGTTCCCTAGCCCGTCTTCTTCGTCGAAGAATCTTTTTGCGACTACGAATAGCTCGACGATATTCTTGATCGTCGCTGTAGAAAAGGGAGTATTCACAGAATGCGC